>JALPQI010008074.1:0-51671 GCA_025490895.1 Thaumatotibia leucotreta | reverse complement strand
CCGCTTGCCCAGCGTGATGATTAAATGCATCTTTACGCATAGTTAATAAGAGGCCTTCAGCAATGGACAAAGATAGGCTAATGATATGACAAAGTCCTGCTATGCTATTCTCTTATTCACACATTCGACGCTGTGTTCGTCAACTAATCTAGTAATTGGAGTTCGAGGCCAACGACAGATGCGTTATTGTCAAATCCGTCAAAGTCTCTTATGTCATTGTCAAATAAAGTTTTCAGGTTTCCACAACCTTTTTGTTATTTAATTTATTTATTTAATATAATTCCTAATAAAAACATTATATACCTGTGTAATCACACATCACAACTAGGATTTTCTTAAAAACACGTAAATACCTAAAAAGTTTTCTTTTCTCTTAACTAACATTGATATGACAAAATTTTCTTGTAAAGAACTTAAAATCATAAGAGCCAACGTTTCAAAGCCTATTTTAAAAAGAAGTTGAATTACCAGTGAACACATACGACAGCGTGCCATATTTGTTAAGACAGTAGGTATTGTTAAATTACTAAGCAGTATAAGTACTATACTATACTTTTACTAAGCAGTTTTAACCCGTAATAATGTGTTATAAAGGCCTCTCAACTTTTATGGGAGTGTACTCGATTTTAAAAAATAAAATACAAAAAATGCTTTCATTTTACATTTCCAAATTTCTTTCCCATAATTTTAACCTGTAATAAGGCACCCCTGCCTTATTACGGTTTAAAACTGCTTAGTAATAGTATAGTATAGTACTTATACTGCTTAGTAATTTAACCATACCTACCTTTTAATTTATGTGTAGTTAAATTGCTGTACCAAATGTTATTAACACCTGAGGTTATTGATACCAGCGCAATACCAACTTTGTTACTAATAATTGCGGATAATTAAGTTTTTATTAAAATATATTATATTTACGTAAAATAAGTAAATAATATTGTTTTTATAAATGAAAGAATTAAAATTACCAATAAATAACATATCTCAACGTCTGTTTTTAGAAAATAAGGATTTACTATTGTAAGAACATTTCATTGTTGTGGCAATATTTTCGTAGATTCTTTGGCCTCGAACTCCAGTTACTAGATTAGCTCGACGACGAGACAGCCTTCACTTCTACGTCGAGCGCAGCGCTGCGAAAACGGTATTCACTAACATAGAACAGCTCGTCGTCGAACTGTAGGCGGTAACTCTCGACGCAGTGTAGTTCCAGCTCACGCCGCATTCGTCGCCGAGCGCTAGTGTCGTTTAAAGTGCATTAGTGAATACCATTTTTAGGCTCGACGCTGCCGCAGCGCAGCGCTGACACAGCGCTGTTAGCAAGGCGGTTTCCTTAGTGAATAACACTGCAGATTAGTCCAGTAACTATCTCGTTTCAAACGCAGCACGGACAACTTCCGAGTTAGAATTAACGATGAACCGCTGCGTTGGGGAATTAAGAATTTATCTATAGTAAGGTTATTTTAACCCCCGATCGATAATGTATTCGGGATTGCTTAGTTTACTTAAGTATTTGGAATTTATGGTTCGCGTAGTGACAGGAGTAAGAATACATTTGTCACCATCCAACTCTTTCCGTGGGTGTCGTAAGAGTCGACTAAGTCGTTGTTGTGTCAGCAGTCGCGCAGCCTATTATAAGGAACATAAAAACAATATTTCATTGCATGTTTGAGAAAAACTTATTTTTTTGTCCGCATGTGTAATGAAAAACATTGTATGCATCACGGTCGGTAAGAGACATACTAACTCGAGTCATTAAAAGTCCTCCACTTACGGCGTCGGGCTTCTAACACTCTCGTTAGTAATACTTTACCTCCCAAATGCACAATGTATTTGATGAGGTGTGCAATAAAGAATATCCTGTACATAACTATTAGCTACACATTACAAGAATTTCTCTTTCAAGTTTTTCTTTCGATTTCTAGTAGAGTAATAACTTCCACGGATTCCCGGAACTGAATTCAGTATCAAAGGTACAGAGTGCATCGCTTTGACTGCGAGCTAATATTAGTAAGCAAACAGCGTGCATAAAAATACAGTACACTGACGCGTAGCGGTGATGTGCAAAATTGACCAATTACATTCTTCAAATTCAAAACACTGTGATGCGGTCTCATTGGCCGACCTCCTACAGCTCCGCGGCAGTGAAGCCGCGCCTTGCCAGCAGGGATCGGAACCGGTTTCAAAATACCGGTTAATATTGTTCGTAAACAGTTTAAATTTCTGTTCTGTCATTAACCGATAATTAGCAATAACGTTTTCATAAAGAACGAATCAATTTCGGTTACCGGTATTTATGAAGAACAGAATTTTTTTCGTTCCGTGAAACTTTATTGAACTGGTTAATAAGTGTCAAGTTTGTCAATTAATTTATTTATCTATAACAGCCACTTCAACCAGCAATACACTGAAATCGCATGTTAAGACTCACCTTTTTATTGTGATTAAGGTTGAACAAGTTCAAGCTGTGGCTCGATATACACAGAATTGAAGAAGTTAAACTAAATACGTACTAACATACCTAGGTTATATATAAGTTACTAACAACATATGGATGTAAAAAAAAAAATTGTCCGAAATAAATGATTTATTATTATTTGTATCTCTCTTTGATCACGGGCCTGTAAATCCCGGTCTTTTGATAGGCTTGCGCGGGGATACAGATCCAACACGTAGAGGCCCTTTGGAGAAATTTGCTGTGTTTTACACCTGCTGCAACCCATTCACGGGCACAAAAATAGATATCCGTGAAACGGTCCCAGCAGGCATATAGAGTTATTATTATTATCTCTTTATTTCAATATATTCTTAGGCTAGGTTGTTATAATATGGTTATAAAAGTAAAATACAATACAACATACAAAAACAATATAAAATATAAACACATTATAAAAACCTAACCTAGGGTGCCGCCGGCAACGGGGCGGGCCCAAGCTGCCGGTGGTTAAGGTCGCAGAGAGAGGAACCGACGGACTATCCGCGCCGTGTCCAGGACTACCGCCTTCTGCATCTGACCCTTGACCCAGCCATCTAGCGAGAGACTCTTAAGATGTTGGTCGAGACTCTTCGCTATTAAACCGTTCGCTGTAACGACTATCGGGACTATGATCGTCGAGTCAACATCCCACATGGCGGTTATCTCGTGGGCCAAGTCTAGGTACTTACTGGACTTGTCCTTCTCGGCCTTCACGAGATTCTCATCATGGGGGATGGTGACGTCGACGAGCACAGCCCGGCGCTGCGATCGATCTACCAGCACGATATCAGGCTTATTGGCTACAATAGTCCTGTCCGTGATGATAGGTCGATCCCAATAGAGCGTGGCACGACCATTTTCGAGAACTGGTGCAGTTGTGTACTTGTAGTATGGCACTTCGACGTCCACAAGGCCGTATTGAAGAGCAAGCTGCTGGTGTATAATGCTGGCTACGAGGTTATGTCTGTGCAAGTACTCGGTGTTAGCAATCTGAGAACAAAAGGGAATAATATGCCTGAGTGACTCACCGGGACGGCGGCATGCCCGACAAATGTCGACCGTACCGTCCTTCAGGATATATTTCCGGTAGTTATTCGTCATGATAACCTCGTCAGCAATTGCACAGGCAAAACCCTCGGTTTCTCCGAAGAGGTCCCCGAATCGTAGCCAGTTCACCGACGCGAGCAGATCTACATCAGGTCCCGTGAGGGCCTTGTAGAACCGCCCGTGTAGCTCCTTGCTCTTCCATACCGCCTTGCGGTCCTCGGTGCTTAGTACCACAGGTTTGCACCAGTTCTCTTTTGCCAAGGAGAGCGGCGTGAGGTTCCGGTCTACTGCCACCACATCTCGATGCATCCCGCACTCATTGTTAAGAAAATAGTTTCTAAGATTGTACACCTCGTGGTTGTGGAGGTTTTTGGCATTTAAGAAGCCGCGACCCCCACACCTCCGCGGGATGTACAATCTCATAACTGATGAGCGCGGGTGTAGCATTCGATGTGTGGTGAGCAGTGTACGGACCCTTCGATCCAGGGCGTCCAGCTCGGTCTGAGTCCACCTTAGTACGCCAAAGGAGTATGTGAGTATGGGCATTACCCAGGCGTTGAAGGCGCGCACTTTGTTGCCTCCTGACAAAAGACTGTTAAGTACTTTTGTGAGCCGGCTGAAAAAGCGCTCCTTCACCGCCTGTCTAATTCCCATATCTTCAATACCCAAAGACTGTGACATACCAAGGTATTTATAGGTTTCTGCTTCCGAGATAGATCTGAACGACATTGTCTCAGAAAGCTGTAAATTTGTTGAATTTACTACTTTCCCCCGCTGCACATGCATAACCGCACACTTATCGACACCAAACTCCATTTTGATGGCACTACTGAAAACTTCTGTGGTTCGCAGTAGCTCCAACAAGTCTTGGCTATTTGGCGCAAATAATTTGAGATCATCCATGTACAGAAGGTGAGAAATGACTTCACCCTCTCTCCGAAGCCGGCAACCTAGTCCCGAATCCTTCAGCAGGGTGCTGAGGGGATTCAGAGCTAGGCAGAACCATAAGGGACTCAGACTGTCACCCTGGAATATTCCTCGCTCGATCCTTATAAAGTCCTGCGGGCCATAGGGGTCATCTCCGCCTCCTGGTTGACGAAGGACTGTGGTCCACCGCCCCATACACGTGTCAAGAAAGGATCTTAAAGCTGCATCAACTTTATACAGCTCCAAGACCCTCTTCAACCATGAGTGAGGCACCGAATCATAGGCCTTCTTGTAGTCAATCCAAGCGGCGGAGAGGGCCCCTTTGTTACGCCGGACTTGCTGGCAAATGGTCTTGTCGATGAGGAGGAGCTCTTTAGTACCACGGGACCCAACCCTACATCCATTTTGAGTGGAGGCCAGAACATTGTTAGCAACAATGTGCGTGTTAATTTTTGCTCTCAAAATGGATGTAAGGAGCTTGTATAGTGTAGGCAAGCACGTGATGGGTCGGTAGTTTTTCGGTTCCGTGGTACTACCGGACTTGTAGAGCAGGAAGGTTATTATTATTATTATTATAAAGCATAGTCAGCGACAACCTGTATATTGTATATACAAAAAAAACCGAAAAAAATCTAAACTCGGTCTTGAACTTCCGTCCTTCGTGTAAGGCCGGCTTTACACCTGTAAGTTAATTACGTAAATCTAGGGACGAAGCTATATGCAAGAATGAGATAGTGATAATATCTCATTCTTGCACAAAGCTTCGTCCAGTTTTTCGTAAGTTGTACTTACGTAAAATTTACGGGTATAAAGGCCGCCTAAAGTTACGAATTTAATAATCATAATCCGTTCTACTGGTGTCAGAAGTAGCGGAGAAGTGACATGAAATTTAAGTGAAATTTATTCGGTAACATTTTTCTCAGAAACGTTTCTTGTCAATTATGTAATTTTCAGAAGTATGTATGTGTAATATGTGAAATGTTTCAGAAATTGCCCATCGCTAAATACAATACAATACTTTGTGCAATGCTGACAGTCAGCACCCTATTAGCGTTATTTCGGCACCAGTCACAGTTCTAGCGAGCCTGGGGTCCGCTTGGCAACCTAATCTTATGATTTAACGTAGCACTATTTTTTGTGGAAACGCCTTATTGAGATTAGAGACCGGTTTTCTCACGACGTTTTCCTTCACCATAAAGCTAGTTCTGAATATCAAATGACATTTCGTACTTAAGTTCCAAAATACTCATTGGTCGAACTGAGGTTTGAACCCAGAATCTTCCAGATTGAAAGACCAACGTCTGCTACCTACTACGACTAGTAGGTCACAACCGTTTACGGAATTACACAATGCTGAAAGTAAAAACATTTAAAACACTATCTCGGACACAAACTGTCGAATAACTTTTTTTTCCTGGTTGATACATAGGTAAGGAAATGATTTAATTCTCTATTTTAAAGCTAGTTTGGTCTCTGTACGTGAAAAATCATAAAGCGGGTCAATAACACCCAATGACCTTTAAAGAAAGACCTTAGAAGCTTCGGTAGCCTAGTCGTTCAAGCACTCGACTTTCAAACAGGCGGTGGTCGGTTCGATCACCGTCCGTACCACTGAGTTTTTCGGAATTTATGTATGGAATGTCATTTGATATTTATCGATAGCTTTTCGGTGAGGAAAAACATCATGAGGAAACCTGCATACCTACATCTGAGAAGAAATTCAAAAGGTGTATGTGAAGCCTCCAATCCGCACTGGGCCCGCGTGGAGACTTGCCCATACCCTCTTATGAGAGGAGGCCTGTGCTCAGCAGTGGGACGTACATAGGCTGATGATGATGATGATGACCTTTAAAGTAAAGTGTCCAATGCATATTAATGAATTCTTAAAACGATTTTTCTCGGTATCTAAATTATAAAACGCAAATATGGAAAAAGTTTGCCTACTACGACGATCGAACCCGGTACCTCCATATTCCTAGTCAAAACTCAGAGCCATCGTTGTATCTCTGACATTGACATCTCTGACGTAGAAACCGGTTAATTTCGTTCAACAAAAACAAAACCTGCTGAAGAACAGTTCTCTCATATTAACCGTTTAAAAACCGGTAACCGAAAACGAGAACACTATTATTTCGGTTTGACGTCTAGAGGCAAAACCGGTTTGGTTGAAAATACCGGTATCCGATCCCTGCTTGCCAGTGGGGCATTTTATTAAAAAGTGTCCTTAGATTTTTTTCCATTCTTTAATCTTTTTTTAATACATTTTTAGAAAAGAAAGAAAGAAAGAAAATTTACTTTATTCCTTTCTTTATTCCAGCATACAAAATTGAAAAATGTACCATGCAAATTTTGAGCTAATTTTTTCTTCCATTAAGATCGAATAATTTCGTGTATATGAGTAGAATTCACTTGAAATACTCGTGTCTACGTACCTATTTAAAAAAAAACTTTAAATGAAATGTCGCGTATCCTTCCCGTTAAGAATAATACAATTTCGTATATTTTAACCCGATAACCTACTTCTAATAAATAAAGTACTCCTTCCGCCAAATAAAAATCGTATCACCAAACATCAACCAATAAAATCCCTTCCAAATCATTTAACCAGATCACTCCCATCATAAAATCCCGTTTTCCGGACCAACCTTTTCCCTTAAAATCAATCCCAATCCATCTTTGTCCATGGGTTATTCCCCTAACTAAGCCTTTTGGGTTATTCTCATTGGTCAATGTTTATCGTCTCAGTACCAGATTAAAGGACCTGTATTAAAATTTTAAGGCTCCGTACACAAAGGGTAACAAGAGTAGATCGATTATCCGAAACTCAAGTATCCCAACTATAATATTAGGGTCATATCACATATCACAAGTTGAAAGCGAAGCGAGTGCGCAGCGAGTTCATCGCTAGCCTGAAACCAAATCGCCCCAAGTGCGTCGCGATAAGCCGTGTGGTGACGGCAGTAAGAATACATTTGTCACCACCCCAACTCCTCCTGCGGGTGTCGTAAGAGTCGACTAAGGGATTGAAGTGTCACTGACCACTATTTTGATGAAAGATTGATGATGGGCAGCAGCGTCATCATAGTGGACTCGTTACTGCGATCGCCAATCCGCTTGCCCAGCGTGGCGATTATGGGCATTTACCTCCTAATGCGTTTACACGCATAGTTAATAGGAGAGGCCTACGTCCAGCAGTGAAACTATCATAGGCTGATGATGATGATGATGATGCGTCGCGATTACGCCGCGAGTGCTTTAAGAATGAACGGTAGATAATCACCAAATTACTAACTTCAACCGATTTCTCCAAGATCCTATCATCTGTGGTTTCCATCATTGGTTTCCTATCATCAAATCCTACTTTCTGAATACAAATTCTTGTAAATAAATGAAAATTACCAAAAGCGCCGTACGTGTACCTATAACATTTGAAGAGATCCCTCGAATTCTCCAAGATACTATCATTAGACCCTAACTTGGTGCCAACGGAACCATCTAGGGGTTATACACATTCGATCACGGCGAGAGTCACGACGAGATATCGGGTACCTAACATACATACAACAACAAAAAAATCAGTCCTATTGAGAACCTCCTCAAATGGACTGATTTTTTTTGTTGCTTTTTTGAAGTCGGTTAAAAAATGCTGAGACTGATCTACGTCTTGGACAGTCACTTACATAATAAATGCCGACGAGGAAGCACTTCTGTTAGCGATGAAATTGCGACGTAGTCGCGGCGATTTGGTAACGAGCTCGCGACGAACTCGCTGCGCGCTCGCTTCGCTTCCAAAACGCGAGTGTGATAAGGCCCTTATTCGAACGCGGCGGTGTTCGGAAAAGACACTCAATCCGGACGCTAGCAAATTCGGTAACGAATATGTTTCAGCACGCTCAATAAGTAAGAGCTACACTGAACTGCCGGAGACTTGCCGCCATTCGCGGATCCAAGGACATTATACTTTGTCGATCGATGCCGTATGGTGACGGTAGTAAGAATACATTTGTCACCACCCCGACCACTTCTCGTGGCTAAGGGACTTAAGTGTCACTGACCATTTAGTAACCGAAGATTGATTATAGGTTGCAGCATCATGAATCATAGTCGACACAATACTGCGATCGCCAACCCGCTTGGCCAGCGTGGCGATTATGAATGAGCATTTTACCTCCTAATGCGTCTATACGCATAGGCTAAGTAGAGGCCGTTGTCAAGTAGTGGATTGATATAGGCTGAACATGATTTTTGTTATTAACCCATTACAGCGACATCTACATTGTAAAAAGTGAACTTATTAAATTCGATGAGCCAAATAGTTGTCTGTATTGTGTAATAACGTTAATGTACCGAAAATAAGAGGTCCGTAATCAATTAAATACGGAACTTCAAAAGACCGTATATCGTTTCGTAGCTTATGGATGCCTGAGGCTTCAGTAGACTGTTGCCGGTCCTTTAATTCAACTCCCGTAGCCTAGTTGGTAGTGACCCTGCCTACGAAGCTGGAGGTTCCGGGTTCGAATCCCGGCGAGGGCATTATTTGTGTATTTATTTATCACAAATATTTGTTCCTTGGTCATGGCTGTCTAATGTATCTATCTATTATATATATCGTCGTCTGGTACTCACATCACAAGCCTTAATTGAGCTTACCGTGGGACTAGATCGATTTGTGTAAGATGTCCTAATATATTTATTTATTTAACTGTGTCGACGAAAAATCTTAATATAAAAAGTTTACCTACTGTCTGTTTAGTATACTGTGATTCAGTGATATTTTAATACCAATATTTTTAATTAAATTGGTACTTGATTTGTATTGAATTTATTCTGAAGTTATTCAGTTTTTTTCAAAAGTCAAGTCTAGCAGAATTAGACCTTTTTCATTTATGATTGGAAAGCGTGACTTCACTACTATTTTTATATTTTTTATTGTAGTCAATATGAACCTAATGGTGCTTTTATTGCTTACTCATTGGCGTTATTTTTTAGGGTTCCGTAGCTAAAATGGCAAAAACGGAACCCTTATAGTTTTGCCATGTCCGTCTGTCCATCTGACCGATCATTATGCTTTAGGTGCCAAAAATATATTTACACGACCTTAATCTCAAGGCAATAAAGTCGTGTAAATATATTTTTGGCACCCAAACCGTAACGACATCTTTGACGTCGACTGTACCTACACATATAAAGAAAAACAATGTTTTTTCGAATGTTCAAATTCCAACCAGGAAACGATATCAAATAGACTCTAAAACAGATTACTATTATTGTAGTTACATAATTAAAGTCTTTGAAAGGATCCTGCCTTCTGCCTTCGGTCCAATCTACAGGGTGATTTATTATTATCATTAAACGCGTGGTAGGGTTCAAACCCTCAATTTTATCGAGTAGATTTTACGGATCATTTCTGCAAACATCCGTCTTATTGCTCGATTTAGAAAAGTCGTATCTTACTGTACTTCTAGTCATGGGCATTTTCACTTCTAGGGACACCCAATCAAAAAGTTAACTTCTATGTCAGCTTTGTAACGACAATTAAGCAATAAATATTAATAAAAATATATTTTTTCATTTAATCCAGATAGAATACGCATTTATGCAATATAAAAACACGAATAGAGTTGTTTTACGTAAATATTTCATGCTTAATTGTTGTTACAAAACTGACATCGAAGTTAACTTTTTTGGGATAGTTAAGTTAATTGGGTGTCCCTAGAAGTGAAAATGCCCTCATACAGGGTGGAATTTAATTCATAACAGATCTGTAATAAGTAGAGATCGGACAAACGTCCGTCGTTGCTCGCAATAATATGGACATGACTCCAAAGTTGATTGAATATTAATCATTTAATCATTTTCAGAAAATTACCTATTTGACACCAGTAACTATGAAAACCTTTGTGAATAGTCACCTCAAAGCTTCGAAATCAAATTTCCAAAAAATATTCGTTTAATTATTACATCATCAGCCTATCCGTCCACTGCTGGACGTAGGCCTCTCCTATCAACTATGGGTATAGTTGCATTAGGAGGTAAATGCCCATAATCACCACGCTGGGCAAGTGGATTGGCGATCGCAGTAATGTGTCCACTATGACGACGCTGCTCATCATCAATCAAATCAAAGAATGGTCAGTGACACTTCAATCCCTTAGTTGACTCTTACGACTCCCGCGGGAAGAGTTGGGGTGGTGACAAATGTATTCTTATTGCCGTCACCACACGACACATATTTAATCAAATTTTGAGTCCCATATAATATTATTATTGCGAACAATGACGCACATTTGTCCGATCTCTGGTAATAAGCATTCACTGATGGTTTAAACTTTCACGATTATCACTCATATTTTAAAGACAAACGAGTCTTGAGTATGACTGCGACCACGGGTGTAACGTCATGCCCGAAACGTCAGGATATAATAAAACGTAAGTTTACGCGACTAAGACCCATTTGTCTTTAAAATATGATTCACTGATTTACATTTTTAATCAATTATCGTAAATTTATTGCGCGTAGAACCGATGGCCGTTAGAGCGGAAAAGTTCTCGAGTGGCACCCACGTACCGGAAGGCGCAGCTTGGATAGGCTCCCCACAAGGTGGACTGATGACCTGGTGAATCGGTCATTGTGGCAATCTTAGAGGGAGACCTATGTTCAGCAGTGGACGTCTTTCGACTGATATGATGATGAGTGCCTTGAAGTATTTTTAGCCGGATTTAAAAAATGAGGATGTTCTCGATATGTCACTCAATTTTCTGATATGTTTTTATCGTACCTACGGGTCTCAGAAATGGTCCCATTAGCACCAACCAAATTGAGGTTTGATGATGGGATCTTGAAAATATCAGTAAGTCTCCCTTCGGTCGTGTTTTAAAACATCGCCAGCCGTTTCGGATTTCATGTTTTTCGCACTTGTGTCGTAATGTACGTAATTAACTTGTTTGTACTTTAAGTAAATGGAATAAAGATAGGACTGTTTCACACTAGTTTTCACCGTCCACCGCAGATTTATAGGTTATCATTCGATTTGATAAGTTTAACGGGCTGTTTCCGGTTCAATCCGGTTTTAATCGACGATTAGTGGTTACAGATACGGTTCGGTTCCGGTATTCGGTTTAAATATTCGCAACTATTTGTGGCGTTTGCTAATTCATGTTTGGAGGTGTCAATTGTTTGGTCGATACCGATACATATTGAGTATAATTTTATTATTAATAAGCAGACTGTTTATTTTGTCTTTAACTTTAATTTGACATCACGCTGTATAGAGGATGATGACTATAATTTTATTGATTTATTTTTATTATAATAATTCAAAGCGATTAAAATGATGAATGATAAATTGGTATTGATTAATAGGAAACACGAATCATACGTAAATAAATACAATTTTTGCGCCAATTTTAGCAAGAAACCAAAGTCATTTATTTACAGGCAATGGGAATGTACTTATTTGCTACCTTATTTACAAGAATGGATAGTATTTGTATGTGCAATAGCAATAAGTAAGTAATAATAACAATAAGTTGGGGTAAGACGAAACGGTTTTCAAAATAGGGAAAGACAGAAAGTCGTCCATCTGGCACAGCGTCTACATTTTGTCTTACCCCATTCAAAAAGCCGTTTCATCTGACCCCAAGTGACCTTACCAAATTGTTTTTATAAAGCAATCCAAAAATCTTAATAGAAAAATTAATAGTTCCTATAGGTGTTAAATTAGAAACAAAAAATAAGTTCTAATAAGATACAAGCAACGATAGTGATGATTAAAAACACCTTTTCGTCACATTTTGTAAAAAAATGTATTCAGATAACATCTATTGGTTAGTTAAGGTAATTTAATATCGACACGGGCGATGAAACCGATAATTTATATTAAAACACCCTTAAATAAATTAATATGAAAGGCGTAAGCTTTCACACTTAAACACCATAGGAAAACTTTTTAAAAAGTACTTTAAAGAAACTGGCACTTACGTCATTTAGCGTAAATATGTCTATGAAGTTACTTGTAAAAAATAGCTTAAGCGACAATCGACGAAAAAGTTATTTTGATTTGTAAGAATGGTACTTAT
Source organism: Thaumatotibia leucotreta (assembly GCA_025490895.1). Classification (NCBI taxonomy): domain Eukaryota; kingdom Metazoa; phylum Arthropoda; class Insecta; order Lepidoptera; family Tortricidae; genus Thaumatotibia; species Thaumatotibia leucotreta. The sequence continues at coordinate 39,139 of JALPQI010008074.1, read as the reverse complement.
CGATCAAAAAATCACCACATCAATACAGTTAAACTATCAGATACTACATTTTACTAAATTGAATTAAAATCAACCTTTTTGTCTATACAGGATGATTCCTAATGAGTTAGCTTTTATAAGTTACACAAACAAATAATAACGAAAGTCAATTGTCAAAAACGAAAAGGTAACAAGTGTTTTTAAGTTCTTACATTTTTAGTTTATTTCAGTTTTAAACAAAGATCCGATCGAGATAACTCAAATTGATTATCATTGAAACGTGATAGTTTTGGTGTTAATAGCAGTTTAATTTGTTTTAAAAACTAAATTGAACTCTATTGACTTCAATATAAAGACTAACATAAACAATATGGCAATATCAATTCGAATATCGAAGGTCAAAGTTTGTTTACAAATTTAAACTTACTGCTCGATTATTGATATTGTCTAAAATAAAACCTTGGTGCCATTATTTTAAAGCCCATTTCAAGGAGCTAATCAAAATTCAGGTGCAAATTATTGTGATAAAATTTTATCAGCCGCAAGTAATGAGGCGTTTAATGTAAAAAATTGGTTTTTAAACTGTTAACACTTGTCGAAGCTTTTTTAGGCGTAAATACTTTAAAAGCCATGCTTGTATTATTTTCTGATAACATGATCAGATAAAAGAAAGTTAATGTCTAACGTATCCAGATTTTGTGTTTTCAACCTTTTGCGCATAGCTCGGGCAATGGTGATAAAATGTATGACACAAACGCGTTGTTATTTGCACAGTTTAAACTGCTTTTCGTACATTATAACAACTCCACGGCGTCTCGACTCTATGCCAAATATTAAAATTTAAGCCCTATGTTATATGTTGTTATAGGCTTAATTTCAAAATAGTATATTACGACACAAGTGCGAAGAACATGAAAATCGAAACGAATGGCGATGTTTTAAATCGACACGAGTTACGATTTTTTTTGCACGGGTCTCGTTCGACGTTTTTTAGTACCGATGGCCCTGCGAAGTATTGGACCTGACGTAAAATGAGCCACTTCTCGCACTAGCGCCTAAAAAAGGGACCATCTGTACTGAAATAGTACATTTAAATGCAAGTGCAAAAAGAAGTTTTTACACGTGTATCGAACGATTTTTTTCGTAACAAGTGTACTTTTCCGCACTAGAGCGGAAAAAATGATTTTCCTTACTAGTGTGCAAAAACAAACTTTGCGCATGCTTCGCGCGCGGTAATTTCTCTTTTTGACGCACTTGTTATAAAAGAAATCGTCCCTTACACGTGCAAAAAGGTTTTCCCGCACTAGTTAGGAAATGTACTATTAAAGTCGTGTACGATGAGTTGTCTACGCATCGTACACTAAAGATCAACCCCAATATGTTCACACGTTGACCACACGTTGTCCACGCGGCGACTATGCGTTTGCGACTGACGTCTTTCGAGCGACCATTTGCATTGCCCGTTCGTTCACGCCGCGTTGTCCATTAGTGACCATTGGGTCGATCAACCGTTGACTACTCATTGAAAGTGTGAGTCGAGTCGCCAACCTACTAGCCCAGCGTGGCGATTACGAGAATTGTCGTAATGCGTACATACGTGTAGGTAAAGTAATAAGAATAGTTGGTAATAGTACCTAAAGGTCTGTGCTGTCTGCGTTCAGCAGTGGACTGTGACTGTGTATCATTTAATCTTACGTACCTATACGAATAAACTTTTAAACAATTCCGAAAATGGAGCATTTTTAATTAAAAAAGCCAGGAGAAAAAAAAACAACGATACTTTTACGCCTACCTGAATTCCGCATACCTATAATCTGATTTGGATTCAAATATCAGACAATAAAGTAAGTATCTTATTCGTTACAAGGTTCTTTGAAACAATAAATTAACTACTTTATGTTGGTACTTTACGTACTTGGAAATACAAACCAAAATACCTCTTGATCGTATTATAATACAAAATATATATGATGGATAATTATTTACTAATCTTATGAATAAAATTACTAAAACGGATAACATTGCGTACATTAATTAATTATAATGTATCCCGACGTTGTTTTCATTTGGAAATGACTTGTACCTAATGAACTTAATTCTTGCTGATTATTTTAACTAAAATTCTGTGTATGTTGGTGAAAAATGAAATCAAAACAGAATCGTCCATTAAATACAAAAGCGACACAAGTCAAAAAATCACTTTTTACAGGGGAGCTGTTTAAAGATTTTGTATTCGTTTTTTGTTCACAAAATTTTTTTACAGCATTAATATTATATGTGTTATATATCAACTTGTAGGTATTTTAACCCTCTTTTGATGTGTTTGGTTATTAGAAAGTAATATGTGCTGTGCAAGCTTTTATGAGCGTAAACGTCCGTTTTGCATAAAAAAATAACATTAACTCTGAATTTTTTTTCCCATCAAAGGCCACAAATACAAAAAAATAACCAGTTATTTCATTTAAATCATACATGAAATCATGTCTAGAAATACTGTTTTTTCAACATAGAAATACTGTTTTTTTAACAAAACTGAAGCAGACAAAACTTTTTCTTGCTGTTTCTTTACTTACATATTGTCAGAACATGTTTATAGGTACCGTAAACCGGGGTTACTTTGATTAATTTTAACTTTGGTTACATATTTTGATGAATTTAACGGACGTAATAGTTTAAAATTCAGATATAATTATCGGTTTTCTTCAAGAATAAACCTGCAATATAAAAAATGTGGTACCTTTAGTTAATAAATATAAAATAAATACAACGCGATCAAAGTTATATTGTTGAGAATGGAATTAATACTTTGATTCCACTTATTTTTACTATAAACTGGAAATAGCCCACCTAAAAGCACGTAAATAATAAAAATTGGTTAAGTACATCTTTAGTTATTTGTTTTTTCTATGTGTATTGTATTTGTGTGGTGGTTACTATGATCCCATACTAAATGATCCAAATTGATATGTTTTGACGGTTTACTAGTTTTTTCATTAGAATTGACGCAAGAACTTAATTTTTGCTGATACAAAAGTATATCTTTCAATATTTAATTGCAGAGATAATAAATCTCTCCTAAAAATCTACTTATGATTAGTAATAATGTCACAATTTTTTTTTTCTAGACGACATGACAGTTTAGCGCTAGTACTAGAGGGTACTACCTATGTAGTGAAGCAAAAGGCATGATGACTGTCAAGTCAAGTCAACATCTTTTTTCGATTTTTGAAAGATTTACATGAAATACACAAAAGTGATGTCACGTTTGTATACTACACTTATATTAAATAAAAGTTATGTACAATAAGGACTGCAGTCTATATTTTAGTAATAATTTATTCGTGTATGATGCCGTGCATAATGTCTAATCATTTATTTTAAATACAGTCATCATCCCTATGTTGGCATTCCCAAAAGTGAAAAAATAAATACTACTAATATAAGTTTTTAGATTCGTTAAAACATACACCGGGGTGAGATCTTTGTTTGTTTTACTTGTATTGTATACAAATAATATAATAGGAAAGTATGACAAATACTTAATAATCCGAAGTTTATGCCATTATTGTTTCTTCGTAGTCGCAATTATAGGTACACAAAATTCACAGTCATCTTCCACACAATCTCTAATATACTTTTAAGTAAAACGAACACAATACAAAGTATCACGTTTTACAATTACTGTTTTTATATGATGTATTGTATTTTTTCAGATTTCATGCAAAAGATACTCAATTATTCAATCTGGTACATTTATGGATATTAATATTATACTGAATTAAAAACGGTTGTAAATGCAACAATGTTTTTTGAAATTCAACATTCCGTATTGCGGCTCCTTTGTTTATAAAGAAATCTAAACCAAACATATTTACTTTATTCAAAACAGCATCATGTATAAATATGGCTCCTATGATTGATGCATTCGAATTTATTTTTAATTCAAAAAGGTTGTAAATTCTAATATGGCAGTTTTGATGAATGAAAAATCAAATTTAAGAGGATATTTTAAAATTAAAGCTGCCACATTCCGTTTTGCGACTCCTTTTTATATAAAAAAACATAATATTTACGTATTTATTTTATTCAAAACGGCCACATCTACAAATATGGCACTTTTGTTTACCTATTTTTTAACGAAATCAATTATTTTTTCGTTTCATGGCACTTTTTCACAAAAATGTCGTGCGTTTTGGTCGACAGTCGAGTCGCAGCTGACAAAATGGCAGTTTAGCACTGAAATTAGTCTCGAAAGAGCGATAGTGCAAAAAGGGCACCTGCATAATTTTGATACTTACTAACGTCAAATAGACAGGTGTCTTAGTGTCACGTAAAATATTAGTGCTTATAATGTCGTTTTTGCAATAAAATCATTTTTCACGGTTTTTGAGTTATGTCGCTTTTGTATTTAATGGACGAGATGTAAAATTAAAAATTATAAAATTTCAAAATTCAACCGGCGATTAATACCTAAAATATAAAAAAACCGGCCCAGTGCGAGTCGGACTCGCGTGCGAAGAGTTCCGTTCCATTATCTATTTGTCATTACAAAAACACAGTTATATCAACCTACCTCAAAAACTATAAGAGATAATTTAATCAAACTAAAAGTCGTTGATAGTAGTTGTTAATATACATAACGTAATTTTTTTCTAATTTTTTTACCGCGTAGTTTAAAAAATAGAGGGGGGGGGACATTTTTCAGACTTTGAGAACTGATATTTTGAAAACGGTTCGCTTCAAAAAAATGTTATATACAAACCTTGATATCATTTTTAAAGACCTTTCTATTGATACCCTTATATACATTGGAAAAAAAATCTATCCCTCAGTTACATGTATGGAGGGCCCCAACCCCAATTTTGTTTTTTACAATATAGTATCATAAATCAGTAGCGGTTTATGCAACACATATCCTTACCAAATTTCAATTCTGTAGCATTTATAGTTACGGAGTAAATCGACTGTGACAGACGGACAGACGGACATGGCGAATCTATAAGGGTTCCGTTCTTGCAACGGAACCCTAAAAATTGGCTCTAGACACATCTGCTCACCCTGTACGACCAAGTAAACGTAGATAACAGAAAACTGTCACAGCTTCTGAAACTTTCTAACACCATTTTCAAACTACACAAATATTTAACATGCATGCACATACCCGATTACAATACACATAACCAACTTTCAACTTCCATACCCTATCCTAAGCAAACTGCCAAAAATATACAACAAAAACAGCCTAACTACCACATACTCCAAACTCACTTAGGACTTTTTCAAATACAGACCGATTCATTTAACTCATTTCAGCATTGGCGTATAATCTATGTAGTTGTAAGGGAGATATGACGTTTTGGAAAAGAGTGAATCCCATCCCTTTCAAATAAAGTCATCCAACCAATCAACGGAGTGTATTCAGCGAGTGTCTTTTATTTTGAACAATACGGTTAGGGCTTGGTTACACTGGAGTGCGGTCAAGAGGAAATGGGAGCTGACTTTTTAACCGACTTCAAAAAAGAGGAAATTCGGAATTCGACTGTTTTTTTTATGTATGGGTGTTATCGATATCTCCGAGAATCGATTTTCAAAAATGTTTTTAAATCGTACGATTACAACTTTAATTTACTTTTTTTACAGTTTATCGCGACATGTATAAACTTATTTGCACGTTGTATCATAGAACTGGGTGATTCTGTTAGGAGCGTTTCAACCGCTTGGATTCGTCATTATCAGGGCCCGTAATTTTCATGCCAATGACATCAATTTGACGTCACGCTCGATTTAGGGTGATCCCAAATAATTTTATTGTTACTTATTAATCATTAGTCGTCAATCATTTTAATCATGTATAAATACCTACTTGATACGTGAAATATAAAGGAAACTATTTGATTTGTTTACATACATTTTATTAAATGATATTGTTAACACATTTCAATAATTACGTAGAAAACAGAATTCCTCTTTAACGTACCTAAATCACGTATCAAGTAGGTATTATTTATTTCACGAGTAAATAAACTTCTTTTGAAGTATTTTGTACATCATTAAAATGATTGATGACTAATGAACAATAAAAGTATAAATAATGAACAATAAAACTATTTGGGATCACCCTACATGGCGCGTGACGTTAAATTGATGTCATCGGCATGAAAATTGCGGGCCTTCGTCATTATCGACTCACGATTATTACCGCGACGTACGTACTCAACTACGTTTACATTAAAACAGTTCTCTTAAGGTATCTTATATCAATATCTGCCGAGACGATAATGACTAAAAAAAAACGCCAAAAAATTAAAAACTAAAAAAAACAGACTTAAACCGATTTTTCCAAGATCCCATCATCAGACTCCGACCAGGTGCGTACGAGGCCATCTCTGTTTATTCTGAAGTCGGTAAAAACAACAAATTTCGAAATCGGTTGGCGTGCTATCGAGTTATTCGTCCAATTTATCATGCACATGTTTAATGCAAATTTAAGACTTGTATGGTTTTTTTACTGACATAGCCCTCCGGATTAGCAAGTTGAAGTGGCAATAAGGCAGGCCACATTGCACGCAGAGCAGATGGTCGATGGAGTCGAAAAGTGCTCGAGTGGAGACAACGGCTAGGCAAACGCAGCGTAGGACATCCACCCACAAGATGGACAGAAGACCAGCGTGGATGCAGGTCGCATCTAACCAGTACACGTGGAGGTTCAGAGGGGAGGCCTATGTTCAGCAGTGGACTTATGGCTGAGATGATGATGATGATGGTTTTATCATGGATGTCATTGTCAGAACTGGACCAAATTAAAATGGGACCAATTAGAAAGCATAAGCTTTCGAATATAAAAAGAATCATCAATATCGGTTCACAAGTCGAAAGATCTGAGGTAACAAACATAAAAAAACATGTAGTTCAATTGAGATTGTTTAATAATTATCATTTTTGTTTATTATTATGATCCTATATTTAATTCTCTTTTTTATAAAAAGTCTATATTTTTTTTTATGTAATGTTATTTTAATAAGATCATTATAATATATTTGGAAAAATAAGTCCATTGGTTCCTCTCAGGAACGGTGTATGGTTAGAACCAGTATTTTTTTATTTTATTTCTTTCTTGATAATGTCAGACGATTCGAAAATGCATATTAATAAGCTTACTTGAATAAAGAATAGTTTGACTTTGACCGTGAGAACCTCCTCCTTTTTGTGGAGTTGGTTAAAAAATCCATCTTGTATACACCCAATGGAGAGGGCAATGCTCGGGGTTTCTCTGCGAGAACGCATCAAGAATGACGAGATCCGCAGAAGAACGAAAGTGACTGACGTAGCCCGAAGAATCGCCAGGTTGAAGTGGCAGTGGGCAGGCCATATTGCCCGGAGGACCGATGACCGGTGGGGTCGGCGTGTTCTCGAGTGGCGACCACGCACTGGACGCCGCAGCGTGGGAAGGCCCCCCACAAGATGGAGCGACCTGGTAAAGGTTGCGGGTGTCCAATGGATGCGGACAGCTCACGACCGATCTTTGTGGAACTCTCTGGGGGAGGCCTATGTCCAGCAGTGGACGTCAATTGGTTGATAATGATGATGATACACCCAATGTAATTCACACCTAATGAAACAATTCTTAACTCGAACGAACCGTTTTATTCGCCGGCATTTGTTTTCGTTAAGATTAGCCCTAACAAAGTTTGGTTACTGTGGAAACTTTCTCCTTTTATCTTTTCAAATGAAAATGTATTTCCTTCCCCCTGTATAACGAGTTTTTTTCTTTTAATGGACCTAATGGCTGGCGCGCACATGTTAGGAAGGATTTTTTAACGGTAGATTTTTATACATAACTCGTTGGTACTCGTAGTATAATTTCAATGTAGTTGTTTTAGATAATTATAGATAAATCATTATAATTTTAGATACAAAAGTCGATCTAGTTTTACATAAAAAGATTTAAAAATTTATAAAATAAATTTCATAAATAAACGAGTACAAAAAAACATAATAAGTATCCACGATTAAGAAAAAAAAAGTCGGAATTTAAGACATTTTTTTTTTAAATATTAGACGTCATAAACCAAAGAAAAAAGACTGATTACGTATGTGTGTCACTGGCATAGGAATCAGATTTTGTTGGTCACATATGCTGTGTCACCGGCGTCGAACGTGTTAAAAACCGAATATTCGAATACCTGAAACTTTAGAATATTTTATTTGCAAATTCTACTCCTAACGCGTAATAGGTTATATTATAGGGAGAGGCCGATGTCCAGCTGTGGACTAATATGCTGATGATCTCATGTGATGGGATGTTATACTTTACTGAAATCACATCATCAGCCTATCTCAGTCCACTGCTGGACGTAGTCCTTTCCTATCAACTATACGTATAGACGCATTAGGAGGTAAATGCCCATAATCACCACGCTGGGCAAGCGGATTGACGATCGCAGTAATAACTATGTCCACTACGATGATGCTGCTGCCCATCATCAATCAAATCAAAGAATGGTCAGTGACACTTCAATCCCTTAGTTAGGCGACTCTTTTGTCTCCCGCGGGAAGAGTTGGGGTGGTGACAAATGTATTCTTACTGCCGTCACCACACGGCACTTTACTTACTGAAAAACATAAAAATATCTCACAACTTTATTTTTACCTCGCCATAATATTACATAAAAAATTGATTGTTTCCCTACCTTCTTAAACCCTCGCTAGAAATATAATAAGAAAACATAATAAAAGTGATTTCCTTCGCATCCCTTGGTAATATCCGGTACAATTGACGTCAGCTTGGTGGAACTTCGTATCAGATATATCTAATCGGCTTTCGTATCCAAAAATATATAAATACTGCTTTAAAACAGGTAAAAAAACTAACAGTCATTTTAATACGTATTTAAATATTTATCAAACGGGTTACTCACGTAATTAAAGTCGATAATTGCTCGACATTGTCGCGGCATGGTGACATGGTCGCGGGTACTCCGTGATGATTTGATGAGGATCCTCTAAATGGATCGAAACATGTCGAGCAATTATCGACTTAAATTACGTAATGTAACCCGTTTGATAAATACTAAAATATGTTTGAGTCTCACGTTAGTTATAATTCTAAGGTCATTTTAATACGTTCACAAATACAATACTATTTTTACGCATGACTGTATCTAGTTCCCTTTATTATTATGTACTGATTTATAATACAGACATAAAATAACCTGAAAATTACTAAACAGAAATTATTGTGAAACGTATACTCTTCACAATTTTTAACAATTATCCCCTAATTTTAAGTCATGATAATACTAATAATGCAGTAAATCATAGAGAATGTATAAAAAGTTTTATTTCATTCGATTTCGACAAACTTAGGTATCCATACGAAACACTAGGAAAAAATCCAGTACTTATGTACATTTTTTTCAAAAAAACTATAGTCTCAATGGACTACCCAAACCATACATACAAAATTCCGAAAACCATGCGTACTAAAATATTCGTAGGAAAAATGAGATTGATTTAATTGTATTAAAACTTTGTACGCATTATCAAAAAGAGTTAAAAAAGGTGTTAATTGAAAAAAACATGACGAAACTATAAGGATTTCTAGTTTACTACGGAACCCTAAGAAGGCGTAATTAATAGATTCCCAAAGGCCAAAACTTTCAGTGTGTCCTTTTGCTAGTGGTAGGACCTCGTGCAGGGTCCGCCCGGATAGCTACCACCGTCTTACCCGTTAACCTGCCGCTAAATAGTAGGTACTGTGTTCCGGTTTGGGGGAAGATATCCGGTGTAAAGTAATGACAGGCATAGAGGCAATCCATCTAAGTCCTGAAGGTAGGCAGCGCATAGTATTTTGGTCAGTTTCTGCTTTTCATCAGGTGGGCTGACAGCTCAGTTGTCTACCTTCGTCACATAAAAAAAGACTTGCATAACTCTTTCTTTAAGCGATAAATCCGCTAAAATTTCATGAATAACTGTCGCGGTAACTGAACAAAATATTTCGAGTTTCTTCGTTACACTCTCAAAGCGAACTCATTTACAATCAATAAAGACCACGTTAACACGAAATTGTTATTTCTACAGTGTCGATTTAAAATACGTAATGGCATCCATTTCCCACGGAATATTCCAAGCTCTCGACTCCAGCTAAATCTGTGCTGAAACCTTTTCAGACAACTTGACCCACTTTTTGAGGTCTGGTTTAAATCACAAGCGTCTTACGCGGTGTCCTAGTCCCGACTCTCACGAGGCGACTCTCAAGCAATTTGCGTTTCATACCATCATACCCGTATCCTACGCGTCGCTTGTGAGTGGCTACTCACAAGCGACGCGTAGGATACGTCAAGCGGCTGCTTGATTCACGACCTTGCGCACACGACGAGACGCGTTTGATATCAGTCGCTCGCTACTGTCGTGCTGGTCGCACGCTAGTCGATTCGCATACGCGTTGCAGACGAAATGGCGGCGGCGGAACTTTTTAATGTTCATTTCGTACAGGTGGAAAAATATGCATATTTGTACAATTATAAGCTGCCAGAGAATGTCAGGAAACAGTATGTAACAGAAAAGGCGTGGATTGAGATTAGAAAAAAAACTTACCTAAATTATTAAAAGGTATGCGGATGCACCCAGAATCGTTTTTTTATACATTCGCTTGTTTTTGTAATAAATATAAATCAAAATATTGTCTTCATCACTCGAGTTACTAGACATTGTCGCACGAATGTGTTCCGCAACTGATGCAAAATAGTCTCATTAGCGTAGCACCGTGTGCGCAAACAAGTAGCATACCGGTAGGCGACCATGGTTTGCGTCTCAGTCGCGTAGAATTTGAATAGCCTCGTGAGAGACGGTCCCTAGGTGAGTGATTCCCTTGCCACGCGACGCGACGTGATAAAATTAAACAGCGGCCAGCTAATACAAGTGTCCTACGTGACCAACCCCGGCGCTGCGTACGAGCGACGCGACGCGACGCGATTAGTTTTGTTTGAGATATATATTAATATTGGCACAACATAGTGGCTCCACTCCACCAGCTATGCTATTCTCTTATTGACGCTTTCGACGCTGCGTTCGTCAACGAGCTCGACGTCGAGACAGCCGTGTCTAAAATCCTAGCTGTTTTATTTGACATTAGGTATCGAGGCTGTGAGCGAGGTTGTGGGCAAGTACGTCCCTGTTTTTCGTTAGAGAATACGAAGTTCGTACATTAAACGTCAAACTCTCGACGCAGTGTAGTTTAAAGTACATTAGTGAATACCGTTTTTAGGCTCGATGCTGCCGCAGCGCTGACACAGCGCTGACAGCAAGGCGGTTTCTTAGTGAATAACACTGCTGAATCGTATCGAGACGCGGCGCAAGAATAGTTTGTCGTTTTGTTTATTAAAAATGTCCGATTGAAACTTTTCGCGTACACGAAGGACAAGGCCATTGCATCACTTACATTTGCGACTTCGTCGCATCGAATCGCGTCGCAAATATCTTCGCTTTTAATCACCTACGTAGGACATAGTCTTCACTGCTAGCCGTACCATGAGTAAAGTAAAGGATACGTTAGGTTTTACTCGATACGTAAGTTATCTCGCGCTCGCACTGACATAAGTATTGGATAGCCATGCTTTACATTATTATACAGTAAAACATAAGTAACATAACGTTACCGATACTTTCAAAGTCATATTTTATCGACAGACGGGTCTTAATCGCGTAAACTTACGTTTGATAACCATTACACCCGTGGTCACAGGAAAAATATTAAACGTAAGTTTATGCGATCAAGACCCATTTGCCATTAATCGTGTGGTGAAGGCAGTAAGAATGCATTTGTCACCACCCCAACTCTTCCCGTGGGTGGCGTAAGAGTCGGCTAAGGGATTGAAGTGTCACTATTTATATATAGAAGATTGACGATGGGCAGCAGCGTCATCATAGTGGACACATTACCGCCATCGCCAATCCGCTTGCCCAGCGTGGTGATTATGGGCACTTACCTCTTAAAGCGTCCATGCGCATAGGCTAAGGAGAGGTCGTTGTTCAGTAGTGCAATATAGGCTGATGATGTGATGTATCGTTAAAATATAAGTCGCTTTCCGCTTATGCCTTTCACCAACAAAGTGGGCACTTTCAAAGTTTCTAACGTTGACTCCGCTCCAGTACTTTGCTTTTAGTATTGACTTATTGTGAACTTATTTATTTCCGTTGTCCATTGATTGAAAATTGAATTACCGGTGCCAAGGGAGTTCGGGACCTTCGGGATTTTCTATTCAAAACAATATATCGGAGTAAAGCTTAAGTAAAATATCTGGTGGATATACAGTAACTTCTGGGTTATGGAGTAAGTGTCAGCCGTGTGGTGACGACAGTAAGAATACATTTGTCACCACCCCAACTCCTTCTGCGTGTATCGTAAGAGGCGACTAAGGGATTGAAGTGTCACTGACCATTATTTGATAAAAGATTGATGATGGGCAGCAGCATCATCGTAGTGGACACATTACTGCGATCGCCAATCCGCTTGCCCATCGTGGCAATTGTGGACATTTACTTCCTAATGCGTTTATACACTTAATAGGAGAGGCCTACGTCCAGCAGTGGACTATCATAGGCTGATGATGTGATGATGATGTGATGTGGAGCAAGAGTGAACGGGGTATTACTATGGACAGTCGAGCTGAGCAACTTTAACTACGGAGACAAACATGAAATCGCAATAAAAACTCCATATTACGAGTATTATTTAATTGATATTTCACTATAAAAAAAATCAGTCGAATTGAGAACCTCCTCCTTTTTTTGAACTCGGTTCATTAAGGGTCAATCAACTCATAATTAAGACATCGTCTCCATTTCAAGTGGTAACTTTTTTGTTAAGTTGTAACTTCGGAGGGCCAACAACAGTACTGAAAGATGTGCGATATTCGTGCGAAAAGGAAATTAGTACCTCTTGTCATTTTTCTTTTTTTTTTACTTGTATCGCAATGTTCTATTATAATTTGTTATGTATGGTAGGTACAACATCAATGCAATTTAGTTTACATATACCTATGATATGCGTCTACGACTTATACTGGTGATTTTTTATTCAAAATTTCAGAGGGTTTATTCTGAGATCATATTCATGAACTTTTACTACGGAACCGACATCTGACTCGAGAAAAAAATCTGATGTTCCATATAAATCCTGAGATATTTGGCGAAAATTTAAAATTAGGCCGGTTAATCACCCTGTATAGACCATGTCCGTCTATTGTTTAGGGACACATAGTGCGGACATTTCATTTGTTCACCTGTTTCATACATTTTTTTATACCCATCTACCAAAACAATAATCTGCCAAACTGCCCCAGACTCATAGATCTCCAAAAACCATAACGCAAACGAAACAGGCCAAAATAAAGCCTATATACCGTCAACTGGGGTGCATAGGGATGGCGAGGTGAATAGGGACAAAAACCGGAAACGACATTTACTTCATAATATCTTTAAAACTTCTCCACACGCATTTGCTTGTGCGTTACCAAATGAAAGTAGATTATATACTTATGCCAATGGCAACACTGGACAGGCATGAAGGTTGCGGTAGGTGGTCGAACTAACAGTTCAAAGTTGACGTCGCCAGTGACCAGTTCAAATGTGCTCCGGGAGTCTTTAAAAAAATTATGTTTTTAAACAAGTTAAGCAGTGCCGACAGTTATAAGGAGATTAACCGTGTATTAAAGAAGGTGTTTATGTCACGGTAAGTTGAAATTGTCTTTGTTTCAATACCAAAAGTGCGAAAACAAAAACATAAGCAAGTTTTGAAAAAAAACAGAGGTTTATAGGGACGCTTTGGGGGTCGATAGGGACGGCTTGAGGGGTGGATCGGGTCGGCTTTGACAGTTAATAGGGACGTAATTAGTTCAAATAAGGACGATAAAGGGTGTATTGGGACAGGGCTGCCAAAATTATTTTTATGATTAAATGAATATATGTTTCGTGTTTTAAGTACATAAGTAGGTACCTACTACCAATTTACTTACTTTAACCAACACCTACAACCAATTGACTTCTTTAACCAACATTTAAATGAGTGAATTTCGGAAGGTTTGCTGACACTGGCTTTAAGTTTTTTTTATTAAGTAATTTTTTATTTTACGGTAAGTATAGGAAAACAAGATGAGGAAACCGGATTAATCCCGATTAGGTTATTTTTACCCTGTAAATTTGAAGGCAGTTGCTTTCGTAAAAATTAGTTCCTACGCGTTTTACCCATATTATATTACTTTTTTGTATTAATTTTGGCAGCTCAGCCTTGTTACTATAACTTGTTGTTTTAGAAGGTGTTTTTATTTGCTACAAATTATTAAACAATTTTTGTTACCCGTATTATGAGTGTCACTGGCCATTATTTGATAAAAGATTGATGATGGGCAGCAGCGTCATCATAGTGGACACATTACTGCGATCGCCAATCCGCTTGCCCAGCGTGGCGATTATGGGCATTTACCTCCTAATGTGTCTATACGCATAGTTAATAGGAGAGGCCTGCGTCCAGCAGTGGACTATCATAGGCTGATGATGATGATGATGATTCTGAATGATTACCTGCAGTGATTACCCACAAGTACATTATAAATAAAAGCTTTGTTAAATGCAGGTATTTTTATTCATATGCCATCCTATTTCCATAGTTATTGTAAGTTTTGTAATACCTACTTACTGGGTAGAAACCTGGGTAGGTACGTACCTGTAAGCTTATTATTTTTGTGACAACCCTAGCCATTTTTCCCTATTGGTCCCTTATTCGTTGCTATTGACCCCGTATGCAGCCTGAATAGGGACGGCCGGTTTTTTTTGAAAAAAAGGGGGTTTAGATTGATTCTATCGTAATAAAACTATCATAAATAGGATCTCTAACATAAGATTAAAGTTTTGAAACCATAACATTGAGCTCGTTCATGGAAATATTCCGTTAAAATCTTACTCAAAGTTCAAAATTGTCCCCATTGACCCCGGTTGACGGTACAGCCTTTATTCCACCATAACTCATATAAGCTATCAAATCACTCCAAAACAATCTCTATAACTCATGAAATAACGACTATTGCAACTGCAAACTAAAGCTTGCTTCGTCATATTTACAACTGGCATCGACAATGTTTTTTTACAACAGAGAAATAATAATTTGAGCTTTATTGTAAAGGCGTTAAGGGTTATAACTTTTTTGTAGGGACGTAAAAGATTGGTGTTTCATATTTATTGGTTTGTTTGGGGTATTTCTATGGCATCGGAGATTTATAATGGAGAGGTTTTCAGTTTACCTACTATATTTGGGGGACTTTACGGACGTCTATGCATCATCAGCATCATATTAGCCGAGAGACGTCCACTGCTGGACATAGGCCTTCCTCATAGATTTTCACAATTTCGAACTCATGCGATATTCATCAGCTGCAGCAGCCATTCCTTGTCATAAACATCATTTAATTTTGCACCAAATTACCAAATTGGCGTTATGAATTTCTTCAAATGTTTTTCTTAATAATCCATTTTGATATCCTAAAGCAAAAAAAAACATAAAACCAAAAATAAAATAGTGCATTACGACACAATTAACAAGAATTATCTTAGCTTATAGATAATTCCACATGTAATGTCTTGGCGTAATCTGTTTTTTACATGGTTGTTCTTGAATAAAGAATAAAGTGCGAAAAACATGAAATTCGAAACGAGTGGCTTTAAATTAAAAGTTTTTTTTTTTTTTTTATTTAAAATACGAACTTCCTTTTTTGCACGTGTCTCGTGCGACGTTTTTTAGTACTGATGACCCTCCGAAGTTTTGGACCTGACGTAAAATGAGCCACTTCTCACACTAGCGCCTAAAAAGGCACCATCTGTACTAAAATATTGTTACGTTCGTACAACAATATATATAATTCTATTTGTCTATTTGAAGTAACCTGTTGGATAATTATTTTTTAGTAGTTTATTAAAGAGTTAGGAAAACGTATTGTTCACGACTTATTTTTCACCATATATATATGTATAAATGTTTAATTTCTTCACATTTCAGCCCATATAAAAAGTAGTATCTGTATTTCATAACTAGAATGCGTTATATCGACGCAATAGGTCATATTGAACCCTCGGATAACAAAACACCGTGTTTTTATTGATTTCCATTAAATTAAAGGGAAGCTTATTTAGGTCAAAAATAATCAATTTCTCTAAGAAACTAATATCTTAACTCTTACTGTTATTGAGTTATTAAAAAAATAAGTTTAATGACTGAACAAGTGTATTACAGAAATACAGAAATACAGACTTTACCTATTGGTAAAAGCAATTTACATTTTACACGTCATTTATAAATTAAGTAATATTGATACATACAATTTGCAGAATTAACTATTTAAAATAAAAACAATAATCCGTTGATTGGGTCAATCATCAAGTCGATGTGTTTTTGAAATCATCAATTACAACGTTTATTACATCCTAAGGCTACTTATTCCGACATGTGCCGTCAGTCACCTGAAATTAGCTTTTGTGTTATTCTTAAGTTTCTCTCACACTTACCATTTCATTTATTATGTATGAAAACGAAAAAAAAAAAAAAATCGAGTTCGACTAAAAGCTATAGGTATACCTACCAAGTAGCTCCAATTAACGTACCAAGCAGCCTGTTTTTAACGGAATTCAAATAACACGGTGTATAATATATCTACTATGAAACTGCATTACCACGCAGGATTAAATTAAGTTCCCACAATATTTCCTTTAAATCACGGATTTTCGGATTATAGTGGTCAAATTAAATAATAACAAAACAGAATATAATTGTGTCAGTATCAATTGTTGTGAAATCTGCATTATCCTTGTTCAAACAGTGTTGGGGACTTTGTTTATGCAGTTTTTGAATTTTAATTATGATAAAAGTAATAAATTTATCATTGTTGTTTCGGCCGTATGGTGGCGGCAGTAAGAATGCATTTGTCACCATTCCAACTCCTTCTGCGGGTGTCGTAAAAGTCGACGACATTTATTTATAAGTACCAACATTTGAGTAAGATAAATCCCCTTAAATAATAAAGAATTCAAGTAACAAAATGAAGCCAATGCACGGAAGAAATAGCAATAACAGAACAAAATGGCGGAGATTTCCCGAGATAACTCTCTGTTCGGGATTGTTCGAATCATAACGGGAGATACCGCGACAGTGACAAACGCGATACGTCTCTAGAGGGAGTATGTGGGCGGCTGGGGCATAGGAGGTAGCGGGAGCGGGGAGCGGGGAGCTGCTTTTATAAAATTTAGAACAAATTTCAAAAAAAGAGGATTGTCTTTGCGCGAATTAAAGTGAACCGGGGGGTAGCCATGATGTACTGTTTAGGTTCAAGGAAAGGGACAGAGATATATGACTCGTATAGCCTTGTCCCTTTCTCTCAACCTACACATAATAAATAGCATTAATACTTCATGGTAACCCCCATGATTAATTTCAGTCATATTATTTTTAGTAATAAATTGTGATAATAGAGTACTCAAAGAAAGTAAGGCGTTGTGACTGCTATTATATTTAAGTTTATAAAGCGTATATAATTGATCATCATTGTCATCATATCAGCCGAAAGACGTCCACTGCTGTACAAAGGTCTCCTCCAAAGATTGCCACAAAGACCAATTCTGTGCCATCCGCATTCAGCAGATTCTTGCGACCTTCACCAGGTCATCAGGTTGTGTAAGATATCCCAAGATATTCATTCATAAATACTAAAGTTTGAGTGTTAGAAATCCTCTTAAGGAGCATTCCACGAAAACAGCTACTTTTTGTCGCTTACGACTCGCTAAAGTAGCTACCCTAATAAAATATGCTAGCTAAGTAACTCAGATTACTAATTTAATTTCTCAAAAGTATTGAAAAGACAGTGTCGCTTACGACATGTTTTCATGGAATGCTCCTTAAAATAATAAAGAATTCAAGTAACAAAATGAAGCCAATGCATGGAAGAAGCAATAACAGTACAAAAAGGCAGAGATTTCCCGAGATAACTCTCTGTTCGGGATTGTTCGAATCATAACGGGAGATACCGCGACAGTGACAAACGCGATACGTCTCTAGAGGGAGTATGTGGGCGGCTGGGGCATAGGAGGTAGCGGGAGCGGGGAGCGGGGAGCTGCTTTTGTAAAATTTAGAACAAATTTCAAAAAAAGATGATTGTCTTTGCACGAATTAAAGTGAACCGGGGGGTAGCCATGATGTACTGTTTAGGTTCAAGGAAAAGGGACAGAGATATATAACTCGTATAGCCTTGTCCCTTTCTCTCGACCTACACAGAATAGCATTAGTACGTCATGGTAACCCCCTTGATTAATTTCAGTCATATTGTTTTTAGTAATAAATTGTGATAATAGAGTACTCAAAAGAAAATAACAGCCTTCTCGTGGCTGCTATTATATTTAAGTTTATAAAGCGAATATAATTCATCATCATTATTATCATATCAGCCGAAAGACGTCCACTGCTGTACATACATTTAAGTTTCTATTATGTATCTATCTATTATATATATCATCGCTTGATACCCACATCACAAGCCTTAATTGAGCTGTGGCACTAGGTCGATTTGTGTGAAATGTCCCAAGATATTTATTTATTTTAAGTACCAAAGTTTGACTGAGATAAATCCCCTTAAATAATAAAGAATTCAAGTATTATGTTACATAATCACCAAATTAAAAATTTAAAAAACCTACTTCAACCGGTTTCTCCAAGATTCCCGATTTGTTTCCATCATTGGTTTCCTCAAATCCTACTTTCTGAATGCAAATTTTTGTAAATGAATGAAAATTACCAAAAGCGCCATACATGTACCTATAACAGTTGAAGAGATCCCTCGATTTCTCTAAGATCCCATTATCAGACCGCAACTTGGTGCCAACGGGACCATCTCGGGGTAATACACGTTCGATCACAAAAAGAAATTTTAAAATCGGTTCACTATTCTCGGAGATATCGGTTAACATACATAAAACAAAAAAAAAAAAAATCAGTCGAATTGAGAACCTCCTCCTTTTTTGAAGTCGGTTAAAAATGAAGCCAATGTACGGAAGAAATAGCAATAACAGAACAAAATGGCGGAGATTTCCCGAGATAAGTCTCTGTTCGGGATTGTTCGAATCATAACGGGAGATACCGCGATAGTGACAAACGCGAAACGTCTCTAGAGGGAGTATGTGGGCGGCTGGGGCATAGGAGGTAGCGGGAGCGGGGAGCGGGGACCTGCTTTTATGAAAAAAAAACATACAATCGACTTGAGAATCGCCGGTTTTGAAGTCGGTTTATGATTCATACGAAAGTCTTTGCGTGATTTAAAATTTGTGAAGTGATTCATTTTAGTTGTGCCGTTTTTAGTAATAAATTGTGATAATATATTACTACTACTAAAATAAGGGTGTCCTCGCGACTGTTATTTTAGTTAACAAAGCGTATGTAAATAAGTAGGTTACATTTTTGTGTTTGTAAATTGTTCCAGCAATAAACATATACCTACAATAAAAAAGTAAAGATTGTAATATATAAAATATTTGTTTTATAAGTTACAGTCAGAAAACTAGGACTGAGAGTTACCTGGAAAACGATTCACTAAAACAATGCCTTATAGAAATCTTTACACCTATACATTTTTTCAGTTGAAAGTAAAAAAAAGCTTAACAAATATGACTGACTTTCCATAGTATTTGACTTCTTTGACATATATCGTGAAACACGTTTGCAGATATATTTTTACGTTAATACTAAAAAAAATTAACCTATGTGAACTTCATATTTAAGATTTTAAGTTGGTGATAAAACCAAGATTGTGTTCAAAATACGTGATTAATGATTATGAAATATTCAAGTTAGCAGGTTTGTTTACCATTCTTCTACTTTCAACTGACTATTTGGCCTTTCATTTTAAAAGACTTTTTCATCGATACCCGCGCAGTTAGACGTAGTTTTATTCCTTCATTTAATCCATGCGTAAATAAAGAAACATATAAAATAATGAAATTTAACTAAATTAAAACTATGTTAATAAACTTGAACTCATCATCATTATCATATCAGCCGAAAGACGTTCACTGCTGAACATAGGCCTCCCCCAAAGATTGCCAAAATTACCGGTCCTGTGCCACCCGCATCCAGCGGACTCCTGCTTTCACCAGGTCATCAGTCCACCTTGTGGGGGCCTACCCACGCTACGCCTTCCGGTACGTTGCCGCCACTCGAGAACCTTCCCACCCCAACGGCCATCGGTTCTACGCGCAATGTGCCCCGCCCACTGCCACCTGAAATATGTCTACTCGTAATTAAAATTAAAATCTACATTAAGTTAGTTTTGCCCTCAAATGTCATGCCCTCGCCAGACAAAGGATGAAAGACTTCGGAACTAGTTATCTGGAACCGAAGGAGGTCAAAACGCTACCGCTAGGGTCCATCCTCAAACATATTGAGTTGATAGAACAATCCCTGGGGTAGACGAAACAGGGGGCAATTACACAAAAGATCCCAATGGGTCGAAGTGTATCCGTAAGGGCCCCGCAAATAAGATAAGTTAATTTTGCTATCTCTTATTACTTAGACCACAGCAGCACTGCATATGTTTATAGAAAGTCTAATGTTTCAAAGAAAACTCTTGGAAACATGCGTAATTTGATACTATACATTGAGATGAATAATGATATATGTTTCGAAATAAACCTTCATAACATTTCGCTTATATCGCGTTTTGGCATTTTAAAATTGGCATCAATTTTGCTGAAATTACATTGAATGTTCCCGCTTGATGACAGTAAGAATACATTTGTCACCACTAACTCTTCCCATAGGTGGGTAAGAGTCGACTAAGGGATTGAAGTGTCTGAATTTGTAGGTACTAAAACTTGCAATTATTAATTTATTTTTAGAACAGAAAATACAAAACAGTTTTTCATCCAAGAAAAATAAAATAAAGTGTATACGTCCCACATACGCCCACAACCACGTCTGAAAATATGCGGCAAAGATGTAATTTTATAAGTATGTTCACTGTAAATCGTTTACCCAGGGAAAGAACGTTGTTATAATTTTTTTCTACTCCCGTACTTTTATTTGTCATTTACATGGCCTTGAACACATATTTAAGCCCCTACCTTACAGATGTTAAGATAAGTCTATATTGTCTATTCCCTATAAACGCATTCGGGTTCACACGCATTTTTTGCATTTTAAGACACCTCGTGTATACAAGACTTAATGAAATACACGGCTGACAACCTAACTTAAATGTCATTTCTGATGAACAGTAATAGAGGAGTTTTTTTTTTATTTTGACGTCTCCCGCTCGACCTTGATGATTAATAAAATTGTGTTTGATTAAGAATATTTCTCAAATTTACAATTTTATTTGAAAATAAGTGTGTGGTCGTAGAAAAAAGTATTGTGTGCAACATTTTTTAACTGAGTCAAAAAATGCTCGTGGCGTCTTTAATAACAATTTTCGGCTTCGCCTCAAATTGTAACCCACGCCACTCACCTTTTTTGACCTCTCTTGAACAAGGGTTGCATAAAATACTATAACACTATTTTAGTACCTATTCAAAAATATACTCGTGGTCAAAGAATACGGGACAGGTGTAATTTTTCATAAAAAATTGCAAACGGCTTATTTCAAAGATAGTTTTCAAAGTAGGGTATGTAGAATCCATATGAAGTATATTGTATATTTCCCTAAATAAAACAAACTATAAAAAAAATTGTAACATAGATTAGTGCAGGCGAAAACGTGTTTAATAAAACTGATAAAAATTTATGGAAAAATTACATTTTAATCATGACTTGCGATTTTTATATCCACGAAGTTATCGGACGATAAAGTTACATGTTTTTTTGGATTCGATGAAAACCTTAGGGAATTTCCAGTACAATTCGATATTAAATTGGATTTTATTTATCCTTTAAACGTTTTAAAAATCTGTTTCTAATCAGTATATTTACAGTATTTTGTATGAAAAAAATATATCTGACCGGTATTCTTTGACCGACAATGCAGAACATGGTTTTTAGATTTGGTTTGTGATATTCACCAAATTAATAGTACATTGTGCATCAAGGGAGGTAAGTACGGAATTACTAACGGGAGTGTTAGGCTTTTATGACTCGAGTTAGTATTCCGCTTACCGACCGTAATGCATACAATATTTTTCATCAGACTTCTCTCAATTGGAGAACACAACCAATTGCTGTACTAAAATAGGCTGATGTGTATGATTTCTAATTCTGTCTTACGCATGAGTACTTCCATATAACTTCTTTCAAAAACTTTCTTTAAAAGTTGCAGAACAAAAGTGATCAGTTCTGAGACGTAAGACAGATCTTTCCATTTAAATCTCTAGGGATGTAACATTTCCTTGATTCGAAGTTTGATAGCTTTATCTTGATTTGATGAGATGACTTGATATTTTCAGTGACCGTATATTGAGCTATTGAAGAAATAAATGCCTCTATTTTCGTGGTAGTGGCCATGCCTACGAAGTCGAGTGAAGGTATTTTTGTGTGTGTTTTCACAAATATTTGTTCAGTCACGTTTATACGTAACTAATTATTTAACCATAAATGTATTTATAAGCTAAAACTAATTATAACAAATAGCCTATTTTTTCTTGTGTTGTCATTGTTATATTCTCCCTTAAAATTAAAGCATTGCAATTTACTGATTTTTTTGACAGTTATACGTCCTTTCTAAAATAGATCCACCCAGTATCGTATATAATACCTCGCCTTACGCAAAGGATACGTCAACAAAAAAGTGCTTGTTGGTGGTAGGACCTAGTGCAGGGTCCGCCCGGATAGCTACCACCGTCTTAAGGTGCATTCAGACCAAGCAAGCATTCGCTATCCTATCCCCCACTCTATGAAATTCGATCGTTACTCAAAACTTGATTCGTTGATTTCGTAGAGTGGGGAGCGAATGCTCGTTTGGTTTGAATGCCCCTTTATCCGTTAACCTGCCGCTAAATAGCCATGTTTGCACTGCTGTGTTTCGGTTTGGGGGTAAGATAGCCGGTGTAATTACTGGTATAGATAGAGGCAATCCATCTAAGTCTTCAGGGTAGGCAGCGCATAGGCGATTTTTTGATCACTATGTCCTTAGTTCCTGCTTTCCATCAAGTGTGCTGAGAGATCAGTTGTCTACCTTCCTAACATAAATGAAAGCGAAAACTGTGAATTTATCCCGTAAGTCTGACAGAATAAAAACAAAAAAGTGACTGACCCATCTATTACATAATATTTTCGTTGGTTGCCTCGATGATTAATAATGAAATAAAAATCTAAAAGGATTAACTATGGAGATTAATGGAGGATTCCATTGTCAGTCACCCGTAACCCACGAACCCTGTAAAGTGTTCGAAACATCGACATATGTAAATTTAATTAATATGCGCGATGTAATCCGATTCATCAGTTTTATTCTAGTTAATAATTCTGTTAATATCACTATGAATTTAACCATATCGAATTTATAGCCAGAACAGATTGTAAAATCATCTCATAATATTTACTCATTCAATATCGAATCCAGACGAGATTTACAAAGTTGCAACACCGCTCGTAAATATTAACACAAGTATGTACGTAATATAGGAAAACCTCAGCAGACTTTAGGAATTCGGAGAAAATGCCTCCGTGTGGGAGGCATTTTCACGAAATTCCTTCCATGTAATGAAAATGAAAATTATACGTTTATTTTGAGAGTTCCGATCCTCGAAATAACCTTAGTCTTGGGAGAGAGCTAAAAATGTTTATGACAGGTTGAAATAAAGTTACCTACTGCGAATGTTTTCGTATTGCATTGATATTTTCTATTTTAGTTTGAAGAAGTCCAGGATGCTTAGCCAAGTTGCCAATCGCTAGCGCTTAGTAGCGTATCGTAGTTTTCTCTCTCTATCACTCTTTCATATTAGTGCGACGAAGACAGCTGCCTTTCGCTTACGATTAAGCGTTATTTGTTACTTAGTGAGTTTTGCTTGTCACCCAACGGTATGTTATAAGAACATAAATTATAGTTATTTAACAATTATGTCAGTGCATACTAAGTTATTTTTGATAAAGATAAATCTATTATCATTTTTCATCAATAGACTAAATATACTTCGTGCAAACAAATAGAATAGAATATGTTAGGTAAGTAAGTCACATTTAAAAAAGCGCTTGTGGTCGAGTGGTAAACCGCACGGCTACTACGCAGCGGTCGTAGGTTCAATCCCCCGTTTGTGGGCATTTTCGCGAGAAGAGATCCAAAAACTTATTTTTCTGAAACAGGTAAATTTTATGTTTTTCCTGCTCAGAATCACGAGCTCTTTCGATCCTACTAGAAGAAAAAAAGTGTCCCAACTTTTTGTTTCTATTACGTAACCGTTTTTCAAACACTTTGTACAGCGGTTACAAAGTGGAGAGCATGTAAAATGTATGAAAAATGTGGGACCATTTTTTTCTTGTACTTTTTTTCTCCTAGATTGAAAGAACTCGTTATTCTGAGTAGGAAAAACATTAAATTTACCTACCTTAAAAAATTTTTGTTTTGGATCTCTTCTCGCGAAAATGCCCTTGTACCAATGAGTTTTTCAAAAAACTCATGTAGTAAATATTATTCGATATTCATAAGTGCTTTACAGTGAAGGGAAACATCGCGAGGAGACCTACATACACATACGAAGAAATTCAAGGGTGTATGTGAAGCTCTCAACACGTACTGGGCTACGCTAGTATAATTCGTAGGGACTACGCAAAACAGACATATTTGATGTTGAGTTGCGAAAAAGGGTCAGAATACAATACAATACGTTACAAAGGTAGTAAAAAAAAAGAAAAAATATTGAGTAGACCTGGGTGCTTAGACAAGTTGCCAATCGCTAACTCTCTTAGTAGTCAATCGTAAGCGAAAGGCAGCTACCTTTCTTTGTAGCACTAATATGAAAGAGTGACAGAGAGGGAAAACTACGATACGCTACTAAGCGCAAGCGATTGACAACTTGGCGAAGCATCCTGTGGTGGTGACACAAAAATCAAATCTGCCAAAAAAAAGTTGTACTGTTCCTTTCGCTCGCGACTTAGCATTAGCGTAGCAGGGTGAATATGCAGCGTTTTTACGGCGTTTTTATTTCGTCATGGTCGTCTCAAAAAATATTATTACGAGAGGTGACGCTAAGAGTATTGTTTTAATGTAAAGGTAACGTCTAGTACCAAGTCTAGCATAATCAATGTTGTTGCGACTCGTCCTTCCGTCACGGTATCAATTACGAATCCGAGCGATTGAAGCGCTCAACGAAGAGATCATCAGTTAAAAAATATGAGAGTTAAATAAAAACCAAACAGAACGCTTTCTGTATCAGTCCTTTCGAAAAATACAACAAACTTAAACCTTTATCTATTTTCATCGCTATTTCTTATGATAAGAAGTGATTATGAAATTAGAGTTTATTGACTATTACAAGGTTTTGGGATTAGTGCATTCGGTGACGGAAACATTAATCGCACATTATTGCAACTAGACATCGATATTTTTGTCTCCATCAATTTTATTCATACACAACATTTAATTTATTCCCCCAATAAAAACCAGAAGACGACATCTCAAAAGCCTCTAAGTCAACAATCCTTTGAATCGAGTCGAAGATGGAATTCGGGGGGGCGACAAACATCAAAATTGTCTACGGTACGAAATGAGACCCATTTTCAATTTCCATAATAGCTGCTTCCACTTCATTACTCGGTGGTGCAAGTGATAAGATTCTTAAGTAAATAAATATCTTGGGATCATCATCATCATTTCACTTCAAGACGTCCACTGCTGGACATAGGCCTCCCCCAAGGATCGCCAATATGACCGGTTCTGCGCTGCTTACTTCCAGCGGGTTCCCGCGACCTTGACCAGTGGCTTATACCACTAAACTTTACAAGCATACAATTCTACAAAATTGTATAAATTCCCATACAAAAAGTTGATAATTTTGAAGAATTGTACGCTTGCAAAGTTTTGTGGTATAGGGGCCAGTGGCCTATACCACAAAACTTTACAAGCCTACAATTCTACAAAATTGTATAAATTCCCATACAAAAAGTTGACAATTTTGTAGAATTGTACGCTTGAAAAGTTTTGTGGTATAGGGGCCAGGTCGTCGGACCATCTTGTGGGAGGTCTGCCCACACTGCGTCTTCTGGTAGTTCGCCAGTCCAGCAGTTTCTGACCCCAGCGGCCACCAGATCTTCTAGAGATGTGCCCAGCCCACTGCCACTTAAGTCTGGCAATTCTGAGAGCAATGTCGGTGACTTTGGTTCTTGCGGATCTCCTTGTTTTTGATTCGATCACTCAAAGAAACTCCGAGCATTGCTCTCTCCATTACCCACCCATCTTGGGATATTTTACACAAATTGTCTTAGTTCCACGCCTCACGCGGGTACGCCTGAGCATACTCCCGTGACAAGCTCTCTAATGCCGCGGCCATGACATTGGTCTAAGGCGACCGGCTTAGCGGAAAACGTATGGTGCTCCCTCTCGTACCCATATCGGCATCCCGCTCTAACTGATGGATTCGCTCTCCGCTGGTCGCCTTAGACCAATGTCGTGGCGTGTCGTGTCGTTGGTCTAAGGCGGAAAACTATACCTGCGAGAGGGAGTTCCAATATCCGCGTCTCGCTCCATCTTATGGATTTGCTCCCCACAGTCGCTTGTCGCGCAAAGCTGCCAAGGCGTGGAATTCCCTGCCGGCGTCTATATTTCCGAGATCATATAACCCGTCAACCTTCAAGTCAAGGGTGAATAGGCACCTTCTGGGCAAACTCACTCCATCGTAGGCCACGTCTCTGCCCTTGGCTAGTCTGTGACCATAAGTAAACCTATTTCAAATAAAGTCGTGGTCAGGCCGTAAGCCGTGGAAAATTTTCTGAAAAACGCTTATTTTCATAATATAGTCCTGCCATCAAGGCAATAAATATTGCCAATGAATTTTGAATGAATAGTTGAAATAGAATTGGATTTCTTTAGGAGACCTTCTGATAGGCCTCTGGGCGGCAGCAAGATATTCGCCTATCACAAGTACCAAGCCCAAAAACTCCACGTATTTGTGAGACGTCCGGATTTTTCCGGCGACGTCAAACGCGGGCATATCTTTTTACAAGCAATGGTGTTCTTATACTTCTTATTAACCTAGTTTGTGCCTTTCCGACCCGTAGAATCCTTTTGTAGCTACAATTACCATAATTGCTTCGATATTTGTTTTGCGACATCATGATTTTCCGTGCATTGACGTTGAAGTAAAATAAGGAAGAATAAGAATGTGTATTTATTTGAAGTATACAATGATGGAACAGTACAATTTGAGGAATGCCTGGGTTAACCAGGGGGTCTAAACTTTTTTAGCAAAGGGCCATGTGGGCCAAGTTGCAAAAAAATTTGCATATTATATGGTCATCATTTTTGAGTCATGAAGTAAAATTTTGTGTAGGTAATAGCTTTTGCCAGTGAAAAAAGAAAAAAAATCTAGTAATCTACGTGCGATCCAAAAGACTACCTATGTACATTTGTCGAAATTTTCCACATTTTTGTATGATCTTAACCACCTTTCTCGCCTTTTGTATCACTTTTTGCCTTTGAGGATTTAGTAATGGAGTCGGCTTCATATCGTTTCCCCTCTGCCAAAGACTTTGGCCAAGAATTTGTACATTGACCAAACCTGTTTTTAAAACTATTTCATTAATCGATTCTTCGCAGTCTTGTAATCGTTATGTACCCGTAACAAGCTCCGTCAAAATGCCTGTATGTGCTATGTATGGATTCCAAACTCGTTCAAATACATCATGTATACAAAGTATGCGATACCATTTCATATCTTGCCTTTATTTGTTTATATTACAACATTTTATTACATAAAATTGTTCAAGAAAATTAAGTACCAGGGAATCGATAGCAAAATCGGTTTCAAAAATATCCCACACAATTCGTATTTTCATTTTTAACTGATGGAGAAAGTTTGACATTTATTGTGTTCTCGTATTTAAGGTTAATAAGGTCTACCCATCTTTAAATTTTGTAGGAAATATCAGACTTAGTGAATTAAGTAAGACAGAAGACTCTGCCTTGGTCTAATGTTAAGCTTATATGTAAGCCAATAAGGTTGAATATTTATTGCGCTTATTTGGAATACGTATTACGCGCGAAAATACATAGTGATGTGAACGTTACTCTTTATGACACAATGTCGAGAGTAAGTATAAAATGTCGAGATACGGACACTTGTGTTTACGTATATTAGTGTTCTCAAAGTAAGTAAATAAAAACACAGTCTTATCGAATTCAATAACTTCATTTTTACAAGTGCTACTTAACGCTAGTTGGACCTATATTATAAATTGTATTTAGGTACTTACTAAAATATCACTAAGGAATATCAATATCACCGGCCTTATTGCAAAAACTTGTATGTATACGCACCTACGCACCTTGTACCTACGCACTTGTATTCAAATTGTATCCTTACGAGTATTCACAATTAAGCCTCAGTGAGTTTTACCCCAGCTAACTAAAACTTTCTTACTACAACAAAATAAATAATACTCGTATGGACATAAATATTGTTTTCTTTCACAACCGCTAATTAATATTATTTATTAAATATTATAATTGATTTCCGGATTTCGAAATGCACGTGATTGACCGAGACTTTCCTTACAGTTACAGCCTTCGTAGTCAAAGATCGCGATAAACGAAAACATAATCAATTGAAGTAGGTTAATGGCAAGACATTCAGGCGGTTTTGTATTAAAATTGGTTGATTAATTAATAACTGTTACTAATTGTCTGTTTACTTTTATTTAAATACTCAAAACAACAATATATAGTACCAAGGTGCACGTCAATCTATGACGTTTAGAAAAATATATCGATACGATAATCTTCAGACACTTGAAAGCCATATTAATCGGTTCGATTACACCTACGTCGATAGTTTGAAATTGTGTCCGCATAGAAATTTTACTGTATTAGTGTGATAATTTAACTTAGTGTTGTGGTATTGTTTAAGTGTGCGTGAATAGTAACGAGAAGAAGAAATGCATTTGTAGTTAGATCGTTTACATGTGTGCTACCTCGTCCCCCTCGGAAATTGGCAGAATGTTTTGTTAGGAAAGTTATAGCGATACCGTCTCCCCATACTAAATCCTCAAAGCTTTTTGCCAGTGCCAGTTTAGAATTGTTTATTTTCTCATTTTTCATATTATTTTAAAGATGTGTTATTAATATTATTGATACTATCAAAAACAAAATGCAGTGTTCTCACAAACGTGTAGCAAGTTTGCAGCTCAGACATAAGTCCCCTGGAAAACCCGCGACCAAACTTGACGGCAACCTAAATCCATTGGCTAACAGAGCTACAGGTGGCTTTCTGTTTTATGAAAGCAAATAGTAGATTGTGTTACAAGGGATCAAAAGACCGTGCGGTGATGGCAGTAAGAATACATTTGTCACCACCCCAACTCCTGCGGGTGTCGTAAAAGTCGACTAAGGGATTGAAGTGTCACTGACCAATTATTTGATAAAAGATTGATGATGGGCAGCAGCGTCATCATAATGGACACGTTACTGCGATCGCTAATCCGCTTGCACAGCGTGGCGATTATGGGCATTTACCTCCTAATGCGTCTGTACGCATAGTTAATAGGAGAGGCCTACGTCCAGCAGTGGACTATCATAGGCTGATGATGATGATGATGATGATGATTGATAACTTGGTGTTTTGGCGTAAATTTAAAGTTTTTGTATGGCAGTCTTTGGCTTGCGAGAAAAAAGAGTTATGGGAATTTACAAATGTGCATGCTTCCAAGATATACATATAATCTTTAATCCTATAGTTGACTCTTACGAGTAAGACACCCAGATGAAGATTTGTGGTGGTGACAAATCTATTCTTACTACCGTCACCAACTTACCACGCAGCAAAAACAAAACACGGAAAGTATTAAATCTATGTAACGAGAAAAGCTAATAGGAATGTACGTGTTAATAAATGAGGACACGAGTACAGAGTACGTTGGTTTTAGTTTGAAAAGGTTGTTACTAAAAGGTCCCCTAATTTTGTTAGTGCGAACTAATCAAGCAAAAACTAAAGGATCCCGTAGTGACGGGTATGCGGTTTAGCGTGGTAACCTGCGATAAGGTAGCGGATTTAACAGAAGCGAAAGCGATTTTTGCGATTTACAGTTTTCTTCTTAATCGTTCCCTCGTGCGTGGTTGTGGCATAATTATTTTATGAATAATTCTATATGGCATAAACTATGTAGTCATAATGGCCTTTGTGCAGAAACTGTTGTTGTTCGAATATTATTCGAGCATAGTTAATTTCGATGTTCCTATTTATGATGAATAAAAGTATCGGCATAGTTTGTTTTAGCATAACAGAGAAGGAATAATTACAACCTCTCAATATAATCGAGGTAGTAGTAATATTCTGTACTTTACTTACTGTGTTACTGAGCTGAGTACTTTCTAGTTTGCTAAAAAAAAAATAACCTCGAAGACGAAGGCGGTAGCAAATTTTCACCTTCACAACAAATTCTGCCTGACGATAAATGCAAGTTTCGAACATGTAGCTATATTCCAATAAAAATAAGTGCAAATCTAATTTCTGTCTTATAACATTCGGCGTAAATATTAATATGCCAAGATAGTTTTGGGCAAAATAATGTTCAAAATATTGTTATTGATGCCAAGTGATGTTTCTGCCTCATTAAGATTATGCCAAAATAGGTTTCGGACAAAAAAGTTATGCCAGATAGAGGGAACCCTTCCCTCGTGGCTTAGGATAATGATCGCATCTGGTGCTTTGCCAAGCGGACCGCTTCGTAGAGACTACACTTTGCAACGCTCTTGACTCTTGACTACGTCGCTCCATCGCACTTATCGTTTTTTAGCTTAGTAATTTGAAATAAATAAATTTGAAAAACATGTCTATAGAGCTGAAAATCCTGGGGCGAATCTCAGTGAAGGTATTTTGTGGTGTGTTTTAACAAATATTTGCTTTTTAGTTATGACTATTGAAGAGCATATTTTGAAGAATATTTTTTGTCGAGGGTTTTCATGTTTCCTAATTTTACATAATTATATGTGACAGATGTGGTGCTTGTCCAGCGTGGCGATTATGGGTATATACTTCATAACACGTCCTTACGCATTGGCTAAGGAAAGGCTGTTGTCCAGCTGTGGACTAATATAGGCTGATGGTGTGATTTGTGATGTGAAACGGGAAGCACAAAGATGGTGATAGATTTAGATTTACGAGTAGATTCTCATAATATAAAATTACATTACACATTATTATTACAGGGTTCGTGGTCTGCGGATGACCACGAACCCTGTAATAATAATGTAATAAAGTGTTCGAAACGTAGGAATGAAGTTAAAATTAGTTAATATACGCGAATTTATCCGTTTTCATAGTTTTGTTTCATGTGTGATCCTCGCGGTAACCGAAGAAGATATAAGATATTTATTCTCATAATATAAAATTTACACGAATTTACATGAATTTCTATTTATAGACAGTTTTCGCTTTCCGCTCCAGCTCGCTAATGTACTCGACACACTCCCGAACTGAGAACGCTCTTGCGGTTTGTTAATCTTTTAATGGAATTAACCCGCTCAACGACTTTACTGGCAAACTGACGCAGACCATTCGCATCTGGAACTGGCATAAAAAAAAAACAAACCAGTGGCGACTCAATCAACATCATCATCATATCAGCCGAAAGACGTCCACTGCTGAACATAGGCCTCCCCCAAAGATTGCCATAATGACCGGTCCTGCGCCACCCGCATCCAACAGACTCCTGCGACCTTCACCAGGCCATCAGTCCATAGTATTAATAAATTAACAAGATCATGGGAAAGCCAGTTTTCAATCGTTTTCCTAACTAGTGCGGGAAAGTAAACTTTTTAAGGCACTTGCTATGAAAAACGTCGTTCGATACACCTGTAAAAACTTATTTTTAACTCGGGTGATTGTCGCCCTCGTATCACTCGTGCTCCAACTTTCAACCTCGTCGAAAAACATTTTTTATGCACTTGTATCGAAATGTACTATTTTTATCAGTACCTATGGTGTTTTTTAGGCGCTAGTGCGAGATATAATTCATTTCTTGTACAGTTGAAACTTCAGAGGGCCATCTGTACCTATTAAAAAAGTCACACTCGTACGATACATGTGGCAAAAGTCAATTCATGTAGACATAAAATACTCCCATCGGTCAAAGTCAAAGTCAAACTATTCCTTATTCAAGTAAGCTTATTAACAAGCATTTTCGAATCGCCTGACACTATCAAGAGAGAGAAAAAAAAATCGACTACTGCTTCTAACCCTACACCGTTTCTGAGAAGTACCAGTAAGAAACTCAGGTGGACTTATTTTATCCAAACTAGAATTTATTACTTACATAAAAAAGTCGTATTTTGATTTATGGTCTCTCTGTTTGAACTTCTTTTTTGCACTTGTAGATATAGTAATGTGCTATAAGGTCAAATGCAACTATGAGGTAAATCCGACTAATTGAAATTACCTACTCTTAATTTGTAAAAAGATCACACTTATCTACTAATTGTATTGTGTTGGTTTTGAAATAAATCAAGGAATGTTCTAGGTATCTTCCAAAAGTTCTTAAAAACAGATTAAAAGTCCATTAGTTGAATTTACCTCATAGTTGTATTTGCCCCGCTTGACCTTATTATACGATTTTTTTTTAATTGCTCAAACATTCATTTGCGGTCCTTAACTAGCGAGATAATGTACATAATGTGTGTATAAAGTATACATTCAAACCCCAATCGTCAATCTATAAAGGTAATGCCAGTAATTGCCATTTGCCCATTAGGCGAGCTATATGCGAAAGCTGGTTCTGCAGAACTTCCAATAATTTTGGTCAGCGATTGAATCGCAGATGCATTACTTGAATTTCTGAAAGTACAGCGATAGATTGCCCTAGAACCTAGCCAAGATGGTATTCTACAATCGTATACGATAATCGATAAGTCACGTGACCATGAAAATATGGAAATAGTCCCGTGACTTTTTGTACGAATCTGTCATTCTCATACATTTCTTACTTATAGTGAAATTGTGGATCATAGTGGCAGCATTGGACCATTTTTGGGTGTTTTACGGTACCTAGGTTATTAATTTTGAAGTATATATATACTTATTATTATTTATTACTAGCAAAAGTTAAGGTGGAAGTACTAGTAAGCAACATTTTAACAGAGAATATTTATTTGAATGACGTTATTTTGCTCATATATATAAATCTACATAAAGTATTTTCATGTGTTTTGGGAGAGGAGTTTGTACGTTTTGTTAAATAGTATTTATTTTATAGGGCGACAATGTCAAAATTTCTAAAAAATTGCAAACTTTGTCAACTCTATTGTGCGAGTACTGTCAGTAAGTGTCAGGTGCTTTCGCTGGCAGTCCTAATAGATGGCACCTCTGTACAAGTTTAAATGTCAAACACAATGGGACATTGAAAATGGGTGAATCAACTTTTTTCTGTCTGTTATTACCATGGTTACGGTCGCGTGCGTCACGCTGGTTTTATGCAAAATTATGCTATTTAAACTATGCAAATATACGTTTTTATGGTGTTAATAAGCCCTTTCCCTAATGAGCCGGCTACAGACATTCAGTACATACATGTTTGCATAATTTAAGTAGCATAATTTTGTGAAAAACCAGCGTGACTCAGGCGACCATAACCATGGCAATAACAGACAGAAAAAAGTTAATTCACCCAAATATTAACAATCGGTCCAAATAAATGTTAGCCTGTCTTAAAATTATGCAAATAATTTAGATATAAGCTAATTATTTCAAAGGTGGGTTATGAATCATTAAAGGCACATACATTTTATTATCGCTTAAATGCCCTAATAGTTGATTTTATCTTATCGATGGCAACTCAAGCTATGATGACCAGTATTGGTACAGCGTCGGGCACTATTACTTCCACCATATTGAGATATTTTCTGTTGAAACTTTACCAACAATTATTGACTTGCTTCCAAAATAAATGATTAAATTTTGAATCTGAATTTATAGTAAGGTGGTTGTACGGTACCATTCAAATTCAAATCCATTACCAAGTTATTTTATATTCATCAGTTACCAAAACTACCTTTGAGCATAATGTCCACTCTCTAAGATGAATTATGTACTCGATCCTTCCTAATGGATTTAGGTTTATGTAGGTACCAGTAATATAATTTCATAAACCCTTTTCGACTGGCAATATTGGATAGTGGAATTATGTAGCGTTCAACTTGTTTAAGTAATCGAAATTATTTTTGGACTGAGTATAAATTCTAAGCCTTAAACTGTCCAACAATCACATCACATCATCAGCCTATGATAGTCCACTGCCGGACGAAGGCCTCTCCTATTAATGCGTAGGTATAGACGCATTAGGAGGGAAATGCCCATAATCACCACGCTGGGCAAGCGGATTGGCGATCGCAGTATCATGACGCTGCTGCCCATCATCAATCTTTTATCAAATAATGGTCAGTGACACTTCAATCCCTTAGTGGACTCTTACGACACCCGCAGGAGTTGGGGTGGTGACAAATGTATTCTTACTGCCGTCAACACTTCAACACACGGCCGTACAATGAACAGTGAACGTAAAAAGTTTCAATTTAGTTTAAAATAAAATGTCCCTATAGGGAGCTATTAAAATCTCATACTGAAAATTATTTTCACTAAGTGATTCAGATTAAAACACTTTCTTGTCACACTGGTAGCTGAATTATAGCTACCATTTTAACTATAACCTCAAGTTGCTTCTATGTTGTATAAAAATCAAAGACCAAGTCAAACTGGTTTTGAAAATGGAATGGCAATACAGGGTGCATAATTACTTAGCTTTTGTTGCTTAATTATTGTAGATGATGGTCTTTAGCTGTAATTTATGTCTCAGTGCTAAATATCTTGTAAATGATTTGGTTTCTTTAACTAGATTTCTGTCGCATTTTGTTGGAGAATTTGGTGTAATTTTAGTTAAAGAGGTATCTCTTAGCCCTAAACCTTGTTTTATAAATTGAGATTTATCCCTTAATAAGGCATCAGTTCCACCTAGATTTTATTGACTTTGACCCATTTTAATAAAAGAGTAAGTTTCTAAATGAGTTGGTAAATATATTATGTAGGTTTACTACTATTGCCCTGTTAAGGGTTAATATTGGTTTAAATTGTTTTATAGGCCTTTGCGAAAGGGGGAATTCATAGTTAATAATGACTGGCTGGTTAGTTATAACTAATATTCAGATTATGAATATAATGTAGGTGTTTGACCGTGTGGTGACGGCAGTAAGAATACATTTGTCACCACCCCAACTCCTCCTGCGGGTGTCGTAAGAGTCGACTAAGGGATTGAAGTGTCACTTACCAATATTTGATAAAAGATTGATGTTGGGCAGCAGCGTCATCATAGTGGACATATTACTGCGATCGCCAATCCGCTTGCCCAGCGTGGCGATTATGGGCATTTACCTCCTAATGCGTCTATACGCATAGTTAATAGGAGAGGCCTACGTCCAGCAGTGGACTATCATAGGCTGATGATGATGATGAGGTGTATGACGGTTATTTTAAAACACATGACATCAAACAATAAAATAAATTAGGTACACACAAAATATTTACTTCATGGCTCTAAATTCGGAGTATAATGAATATTAAATTTGCTAAAATCGTTACACTACGTAATATTTACTTACTCATTGTTTTTGATATTGGTTGAATCATATCTTTTCAACATTACTTACTACCTACTTATGTATATTATTTATTTAGGTACCTATCATAAACAAAAAAGATACGGAAATATTAATCTTCACTTTGAAATCACGACTGCTACCCACCCAAAACATTTTTCCTTGAATAATTGCATTACCTACTTTGATAAAAAGACAGCATTTAAAAATTAATTTAAAATTTGAGTGACGTCTCTACCTTAAAATTTATCATAAAAACGCCCCTTGGTTTTTTCACCCTGTGAGGAAATCATTTATTTTGCATCCCCCTTGACAGACATTTTGTGGGGAACTTGATAAATCTCATTTTGCTTCGCCAATCAAATTGCATAAATTCAGTTTTTAATGTCGATATAGTCAGCAGCAATTTCACAAAAAAATGTGATTGTTAGTCCCTTTCCGTCTCATATAAATATTGATAAGACAGAAAGAGACAAACGATACTTATAAGTTTGCTAAGTTAGAAGATGTTTATGATTAAAAGTGTAATATTTTACTCTGCCTTGTGGTAACGGCTATAAGAATACATTTTTTCTTCAACCTTTTGGCATTTTGACCCACAAAAGTAAGCAATGAACAGCAGACATCGGAATCCTGGTAGCATTTTTGAGCTGTCAAAGGGACTTTTCGTTTATCGACTACCGATTATACATAATATATGTATATCGATAAATACAGAATACAATGTAAAATAATTCTGATTACAAGTAGAAGTTAACAATAGGCGGTCTTATCGCTCATGATATCGTTTAGATAACTTTTGAGTGGCTGAAAATGTTAAATAGAGATTTGCAATGAAAAATTAAATATAAAATTCTTCCGAAAAATGTTTAATAGCCATAAGAAATCCACAAATATTAATAAGGATTAATAAAATATTGTTATTTGAATTTCTATAATATTTTCTTCGGTTACCGCGAGGATTACTCATGAAATAAAACTATGGGTCATCCGCAGACCACGAACCCTGTAAAGTGTTCGAAACGTCGGAATGAAGTTAAAATTAGTTAATATACGCGAGTTTATCCGTTTTCATAGTTTTATTTCATTTCTATTTATAATTTCCTAAACAAAATTCTCGGTCGCTACTCGCTGCTCGTTTGTCGCCGTTGGTGGGACAAGTGCCTTATGTTATGTTGTACGTCTACTCTTTGTAAATCAACCTTTGTGATTTTATTGCAAGTTGATAGCATTATTTAAATACTCCAAGACAAAGAATTTCAACTGCCAAGACAGTTAACTATGTAGTCTTTATAGTACCGTAGCTGTAGTTCAGCAATACATTTTTAATACAACACAGGACGTCAGCTGTCAAAGGTACAAAACAATTGCAGCAAAGAGCTAACAGTTCAGAATAATATCCGCACATATATTATTTGGAACAGGCACATTCTTGCTGAATGCGCGCTGACGTGACAGCCATGCAGATCACCTCTGTTCACATTGAGACACTCAAATATTCTTCAATAATTACATCAAAGCTTTTTTTGTTGTTCAGAATAGGTAGACGTTTGACCACGATCATACCTGCTGGTAAGTGATGATGCAGTCAACGGTGGAGCACGTTTACCTATGAGATATCTGTTTACTCTTGCCTTGAAGATATTCAAATTGAACACATGCAAAAACACAGATTTGGATAAACAAGGCATTCTACTCATTGTCCGTTCGCATTCGAAGCTTCTAAAGTCTTTACATATAAACTGAAGTCCTTCAAAGTACGCAGAAAGGAATCAAACTGTATCAACAATCAAACTCAAACTATTTATTCCTTTTGCAAGTATATAAGCATTTTTGAATCGTCTGACATATTATAGCAAGGAAAAAAACCGATTCTAACCCTACACCACTGATCTGAGAAGAAACAGTAAGGAGCTCAGCGGGACTTATTTTTTCAAAACGTATAAAAAGACATCCTATTTAAAAAGTTCCCAATATTGCATCTATATCTAATTATACTACTAGAGATGTAAAGGTCCCTATGGTTGGAAATTTCTAAGAATTAACTTTTGACACTTTAGAAATAAGCCTTATATAATGTGACGTTAAGACTATCGGAAAAACGGTAAGCCTTACCCTCATATTAATAAGGTTTAATCTATAACTGTCAAAAGTTAATTCTTAGAAATTTCCAACTATCGTTGTCACAATTACGAGAAAAATAAGATTTAGAGATGCAAAAGAGAGGTCTCTAAGCGTCATGATTTTAACATGAAATAAATAGTGACTATCGCTCTGCAAAAACAGTCAACTTTGTCTTGTCAAATGTATACATATAATGTATATTAGCTATTGTATCAGCCCAACAGCGATATAGTATTCCATTGTCTTCTTCTTGGCAAGTTGTTTAAATACACATAGGCATGCAGATTAGACTCTCGAAGACTAGAAAAAAAATTGGATACATTGTTATTTGTACTTTTAGGGAATCAATAAAACTATAATGATGTTAAAGCCAGGTCGGTCAGAGACAGGATTCAGGAGGTCTTATTTTTAGTCTGAAAGCTAATAAATAAATAAATAAATAACTTGGGAAACCTTACACAAAATGTAATAACTACCAAAAAATGCACAATTTATTCGCCTATGTCCAGTCCACTGGATTAAGGCATCTCCTCCTATATCATCATTAACGCTTATGAACGTATTAGGAGGTAAACGCCCATAATCGCCACGCTAGGCAAGCGTCCACTATAATGATGCTG
Source organism: Thaumatotibia leucotreta (assembly GCA_025490895.1). Taxonomy (NCBI): domain Eukaryota; kingdom Metazoa; phylum Arthropoda; class Insecta; order Lepidoptera; family Tortricidae; genus Thaumatotibia; species Thaumatotibia leucotreta. The sequence continues at coordinate 609 of JALPQI010008074.1, read as the reverse complement.
CTGCCCATCAGCAATCTTCGATAAGATCAATAAATGGCCAATGACACTTCAATCACTTAGGGTCTCACCAAACTAGTCGACGCCGTTTCGGCTAATCGCGTACGGAAAAAGCTTTATGTCAACGCAATAAGAGCGAGGACATCGTAAATCGGCTCGGCTCACGCGAAACGACGTCTTTCGACGGGAAAACGGCGTTTTGCCGTAAAGCTGTTCGCATTCGTACGACCCCGTTTGCAGCCTAACGCACACGTTCGCATTCGTAAATCTCCTAATACCGCCGTACGGTGCCGGAAAGAGTTGAACGGCTCCGATCACGGCCGAGTACCTGCGATAAGCACCGGTCAGAGCTGGCGGAAGCCGTTCAGCGTCTTCGACGGCCGAACATAGCTGACGACGGCCGAAAAGAGCCGATGACGGCCGAAGTAGCTACTGATGCGTTTGTATTTATTCATTTGAATTATTACCCACATTAAAATCTGCAATAGATCTGACAACACGAAGTAATACTGTCGTAATCATACACGTCTGTTCAATTTCAAACTAGTTTCTAACAACTAGTCTCCAAAAATGAGATTTACGATTGCCGATCACGCGCTGTCCTATCTAACT
>JALPQI010008073.1:0-36188 GCA_025490895.1 Thaumatotibia leucotreta | reverse complement strand
TGGGTTTTTTAACTAGTTTCTTTTTGTAATAAAGCATTTACTGACAAAAAAATTAGCGTCCTCAGTTCGATACAAGTAGGATAAAAAAATACCAAATTCAAAATTTTACGCTAAAAACGCATCAAAATAGCATTAATTTACGTAAATAAAAAATAAAACATATCCCAAGGGATTTAGTATTCTAAAGACCGCCCTAGACCTTGAGCCTTCGTAAAAGCAAAAAAAAGTGATACTTAATGATGAGGATTTTTCGGAGTAGGCGGTCAAATAAACTCAAAAAAGCTTAAAATTTTAAAGTAGTAAAAAAAATACTTGAATAAGTACACAAATTGAGTTTTCGTGTATTTTCTGTTTTTGTTTATTGATGAGAACAACAAAACAGACGAAATTTTACTTTATTTTTAAATAAAAAAATTAGAAGCTTTTTTTTAAGTTTATTTGACCGACTACTCCGAAAAATCCTCATCATTAAGTATCACTTTTTTTTGCTTTTAGGAAGGTTTAAGGTCTAGGGCAGTCTTTAGATTACCAAAAATCCTTGGGATATGTTTTATTTTTTTATTTACCTACATTAATGCTATTTTGATGCGTTTTTAACGTAAAATTTTGAATTTGGTATTTTTTATCCTACTTGTATCAAAGTGAGGACGCAAATTTTTTTGTCAGTAAGTGCTTTATTTGTAGTAATACTTTCCCAAAAAGAAAATATTTAAAAAACCCAATAGTTTTTTTTATCAATAAATTTCTTCATTCCAGTATTTCTCAAAATTTTTTTTTTCAAAAATTCATAACTCGAAAACTACAAAAAATCGGCTAACATACATGGGGTATATTCTGATAGCCCATGACGTAGAGAACCTAAAAAATTTTTTTGACGTCAAGGTTTGGACCACCCTGTATAGCAAATGTACTAATAAGTCAATTTACGTCAATGATATTTTGTGCGGTAAGTGTCGAGAGATTGTATACCTACCTACACACTAACTTATGTTCACACTGCACTGGTACTTTATTTGTATGCCAGTAACGACTACTTCTGAAAATATTTTTTTTTTTGGCATGACGCACGATGATTTACGGAAATATTTTATTTATGTATACAGTGGACATTAGTGGCTATGTATGCATATTTTTTTTGTAGGTGTACCTCCGCGTGAAATAAAAAAAAATATGGAAAAAAAACAAGAACTCTGTTTTTTATTATGAAAAATAAGGACAAGATGCAGGTTAAAAATATGCATTGTGCAGTTTATTTTATTGTTATCAAACACAATTTTGTTTGGTTGATCTAACTTGAACAGTTCTCGAAATATGCCACTTTCAACGACACCCTGTATATTTTACATTATCTTGAATAACTCTGAAACAAAAGAAGATCTAGAGCTGATATTAAGCATGGAGTATTCTTAGGTCCTGCTAGTACACCACCTAAAATATTGACCTCATCCGTGGGGAAAGGCACCTCTTGTTCGGTAAGGCTGCTAAACCCTTTGGTCATAATGAATTATTGGTTGGTTTTAGCAATACAGTGTGTATGCAAAATATGAAGCTTACAGATATGCCTTTAATTTTGTTCAAGAGAGTAATTAGATATATTTAATAGTTCTCGAGATATACTTGATTTTGTAAAACTTGAGATCCACCATCTTTGATTGGCCCCCATTTTTGTTAGGTAGCACTTGTAAATGGCAATCTTGCATTTTTGACGTTTTTATAAGCTTACCTAACAGCCGTGAAAAGGAAAATTTATACCTCCTAATTTTAACCATACCTGTCATACAACGGAAATCTTGAAATAGCCCGTATGCCTATTAGCTACCACTTTGAGATGTCTATCATACTTTTTTAACATCCTTATGAATATGTCTAACTACTGTAAAAAAGACACTTGGTACCCCCAAATTATACCGTTTTCTAATTTCAGACCGACTAGCCCACGGACTAGTCTTTTCTCAAATTTACAATTTTATTTAAAAATAAATATGTGGTCGTAGAAAAAGTATTGTATGCAACATTGTTTAACCGAGTCAAAAAAATGCTCGTGGCGTCTTTAATAACAATTATCACGCCACTCACCTTTTTTGACCTCTCTTAAACAAGGGTTGCATAAAATACTATTGCGCTGTTCACAAAAAGGACAGGCTTCAAAAATAAACAGCATGATACTCACAGAATGTTTTATTGTACAACGATATCAAATGCGAACGACCTGCGCGGCCACCCGGCGCCGCTCGCCGTCGCCGCGGACCAGCAGGCGCGCGAAGGTGCCGCCGCCGGTGCCTTTCGTCAGGCGCTCGGGGTTCACCACCACTGTGCCGTTCACGACCTCCAGCTTCGTAGGCAGGGTCACTACCAACTAGGCTACGGAGGCTGACAAAGGACCAAGGGCATATTTGTATGGAGAGTGGACCAAGAACCAACAGAGATAAAAGTGGCGTCATTAAATAGGTATTTATATTTATTTCATTTCATTCTATGGGCACTATGTTCAATTCCATTGCAAAACGGAGATATTTGTATTTTAGTCTGAGTAAATACTATGATGAATGGTGTCTGAACGACCGTGATTTACTTAGAGTGCCCGCAGAACGCCTTACTCATATAAAATTATGCAATGGAATTCAACTTTGCACCTATAGAATGAAATAAAGTACATAAACAGACCTTTTTATTGACACTACTCCCAGCTCTGTTGGTTTTTGGTCCATTTTGACGCATAGTCCTTTAGCGTAATTTCTTACGTGCCTTCTCTCTTACGGCCTATAAGGCCTGAGTGACGAGCGTCGAGCGGCGCGAGCGGCGGGTCGTCCAGCCCTGTGGCAAGCGTCCAAGGGGATTTAACAGCGCGCACTATGTACACTAGTAGTACCTATTAATTATTCTGTGTTCTTCACAAAAAAGGACAGGCCTCAAAAATAAACAGCATCATACTCACAGAATGTTTTATTGTATAACTATATCAAATGCGAACGACCTGCGCGGCCACCCGGCGCCGCTCGCCGTCGCCGCGGACCAGCAGGCGCGCGAAGGTGCCGCCGCCGGTGCCTTTCGTCAGGCGCTCGGGGTTCACCACCACTGTGCCGTTCACGACCTCCAGCTTCGTAGGCAGGGTCACTACCAGGCTACGGAGGCTGACAAATTTAGCGTAATTTCTTACGTCCCTTCTCTCTTACGGCATATAAGGCCTGAGTGACGAGCGTCGAGCGGCGCGAGCGGCGGGTCGTCCAGCCCTGTGGCAAGCGTCCAAGGGGATTTAACAGCGCGATTTATCTACACTAGTAGTACTATTTATTATTTTTTCTGCTCCCGTACTTTTATTCATCATTTACATGGTCGTGAACACACCTTTAAGCCCCTACCTTACAGATGTCAAGATAAGTCTATATTGTCTATTACCTATAAACGCTTTCGGGTTTACACGCAGTGCGTTTTTGGCATTTTAAGACGTCTCGTGTATACAAGACTTAATGAAATACATGCCTACCAACCTAATTTTAAATGTCATATCTGATGAACAGTAAACCATAGAGGAGCTAGCGATTAATAAAATTGTGTATGACTAAGAATATTTCTCAAATTTACAATTTTATTTGAAAATAAGTGTGTGGTCGTAGACGTCGATGCTCGTGGCGTCTTTAATAACAATTTTCGGCTTCGCCTCAAATTGTTACCCACGCCACTTACCTTTTTTGATCTCTCTTAAACAAGGGTTGCATAAAATACTATTGTGCTGTTCACAAAAAAGGACAGGCTTCAAAAATAAACAGCATCATACTCACAGAATGTTTTATTGTACAACGATATCAAATGCGAACGACCTGCGCGGCCACCCGGCGCCGCTCGCCGTCGCCGCGGACCAGCAGGCGCGCGAAGGTGCCGCCGCCGGTGCCTTTCGTCAGGCGCTCGGGGTTCACCACCACTGTGCCGTTTACGTCCTCCAGCTTCGTAGGCAGGGTCACTACCAGGCTATGGAGGCTGACTTTAGCGTAATTTCTTACGTCCCTTCCCTCTTACGGCATATAAGGCCTGAGTGACGAGCGTCGAGCGGCGCGAGCGGCGGGTCGTCCAGCCCTGTGGCAAGCGTCCAAGGGGATTTAACAGTGCGATTTATGTACACTAGTAGTACTATTAATATTTTTTTCTACTCCCGTACTTTTATTCATCATTTACATGGTCGTGAACACACCTTTAAGCCCCTACCTTACAGATGTCAAGATAAGTCTATATTGTCTATTCCCTATAAACGCATTCGGGTTTACACGCAGTGCGTTTTTGGCATTTTAAGACGCCTCGTGTATACAAGACTTAATGAAATACATGCCTACCAACCTAATTTTAAATGTCATTTCTGATGAACAGTAAACCATAAAGCTTTCTTTTTTAATTTTGACGTCTCCCGCCCGATCTTGATGATTAATAAAATTGTGTTTGACTAAGTCTTTTCTCAAATTTACAATTTTATTTGAAAATAAGTGTGTGGTCGTAGAATAAGTATTGTATGCAACATTGTTTAACCGAGTCAAAAAATGCTCGTGGCGTCTTTAATAGGACGCCACTCTTTTTTTGACCTCCCTTAAACAAGGTTGCATAAAATACTATTGTGCTGTTCACAAAAAGGAAAGGCTTCAAAAATAAACAGCATCATACTGACAGAATGTTTTATTGTACAACGATATCAAATGCGAACGACCTGCGCGGCCACCCGGCGCCGCTCGCCGTCGCCGCGGACCAGCAGGCGCGCGAAGGTGCCGCCGCCGGTGCCTTTCGTCAGGCGCTCGGGGTTCACCACCACTGTGCCGTTCACATCCTGTAAGGATATTGGCCGTTAGATTTGACAATAGGGATGATGACTGTAGTTGAAATAAATTATTTAACATTATGCACGACATAATACACGAAGAAATTATTACTGAGATGTAGATTGCAGTAATTTTTGTACTGAACTTCTATTTAATAAATTGAAAATAACTTAAAAGAGTAGGTCATTTGGCAGTACTCAAACGTGACGTCACTTTTGAGTATTTCATATAAAATTCCATAGTAGTGATCGTTTTGACAGTTCGTAAAAAGATGCTGATTTGACTTGCCAGTCATCATGCCTATTACCGCACCTGTATTTTTTCATCACACTTGCTGCCTAAGCGCGCCATTGTTTGCGCGCGCAGTGGGAATAATAGAAAAGTGAAATTCCCTAGGGAGTAATAGAAATCTGTACGTCATTTAGTAATGTTATTTCTTAAAACTTATTTTTTTGTCGGCAAGTCTGATGAAAAACATTGTATGCATCACGGTCGGTAAGCGGAATACTAACTCGAGTCATAAAAGCCCTCCGCCTACACCACATGTTGTACTTCATTTACTATATAATAAAGATTAACCTTATTCTTAAACATCTCCTAACTTAGCAAGCTGCTAAGTATTGTTTGTCCCTTTGGCTCTTATAGACATATTGTTAAGAATATGAATGAAAAGTAGTTTAGTTTTTTCACAGTGAAAAGATTACAATGGAAATAGCCCACGAAATACGAAACAGGGAAAATATTTAAATGGACAAAATATGTCATTGTGTCATTCGTGTCCACCCTCAAAAACCACGACAAGAAGACCAATTAAAAGCTGATAACTGCTCAACTAAGCTGTCAACTATCATTAGGGCTCAATTAACTCATAATTACGCGTGCCATGCTCGTGCAAGTAAGATAACACATTATCAGGGTACCAATCGCATATTTATGCGATCACCGAAGTATGTTTATACTATTTTCTCAAACATGCAATGAAATATTGTTGTTATTGCGAAGTGCCTGATGAGATGACGTTTCAGGTGCTACTAGGACAAGAAGTCGTTAATGGAATTTAATACAAAACGTGAAGGCCTAGGCCGGCAAAGTGCTCTTTTTTAATTCCATTCCACATACATTTGTAGCAAAGGCATCATGACATTCTGCCACTATGTAATACTATGCAAGTATGCATTAAAATGAAAACTTTGATGTATTTGTTGTTTATTTCATTGCTTGTTTAAGAAAAGCACAATACATACTTATCTCGGCCGAAAATATAGGGTAACACGCCTCAGACCTATCGGATCTCGCTAGGCTCGGCCGTCTATATGTCTTCGGCCGGCAATCCCTTTCGTCCCGGCCTCTATAGTATTGTACTATTATTATATTGTGAAGTAGCCGCGGCCGGGAACAGCGGGCTGTAGCACTGCTGCCCGGGTCACGTGACCCGCGCCTCTACACCGCGGACACACCTTCACGAAGTGCCGCAGCTGCGACGGCAGCAGCAGCACGTGCGGCGCGGCGGGCAGCTGCGCGTGCCGCGCCCACAGCGGGCTGTAGCACTGCTGCCCGGGTCACGTGACCCGCGCCTCTACACCGCGGACACACCTTCACGAAGTGCCGCAGCTGCGACGGCAGCAGCAGCACGTGCGGCGCGGCGGGCAGCTGCGCGTGCCGCGCCCACAGCGGGCTGTAGCACTGCTGCCCGGGTCACGTGACCCGCGCCTCTACACCGCGGACACACCTTCACGAAGTGCCGCAGCTGCGACGGCAGCAGCAGCACGTGCGGCGCGGCGGGCAGCTGCGCGTGCCGCGCCCACAGCGGGCTGTAGCACTGCTGCCCGGGTCACGTGACCCGCGCCTCTACACCGCGGACACACCTTCACGAAGTGCCGCAGCTGCGACGGCAGCAGCAGCACGTGCGGCGCGGCGGGCAGCTGCGCGTGCCGCGCCCACAGCGGGCTGTAGCACTGCTGCCCGGGTCACGTGACCCGCGCCTCTACACCGCGGACACACCTTCACGAAGTGCCGCAGCTGCGACGGCAGCAGCAGCACGTGCGGCGCGGCGGGCAGCTGCGCGTGCCGCGCCCACAGCGGGCTGTAGCACTGCTGCCCGGGTCACGTGACCCGCGCCTCTACACCGCGGACACACCTTCACGAAGTGCCGCAGCTGCGACGGCAGCAGCAGCACGTGCGGCGCGGCGGGCAGCTGCGCGTGCCGCGCCCACAGCGGGCTGTAGCACTGCTGCCCGGGTCACGTGACCCGCGCCTCTACACCGCGGACACACCTTCACGAAGTGCCGCAGCTGCGACGGCAGCAGCAGCACGTGCGGCGCGGCGGGCAGCTGCGCGTGCCGCGCCCACAGCGGGCTGTAGCACTGCTGCCCGGGTCACGTGACCCGCGCCTCTACACCGCGGACACACCTTCACGAAGTGCCGCAGCTGCGACGGCAGCAGCAGCACGTGCGGCGCGGCGGGCAGCTGCGCGTGCCGCGCCCACAGCGGGCTGTAGCACTGCTGCCCGGGTCACGTGACCCGCGCCTCTACACCGCGGACACACCTTCACGAAGTGCCGCAGCTGCGACGGCAGCAGCAGCACGTGCGGCGCGGCGGGCAGCTGCGCGTGCCGCGCCCACAGCGGGCTGTAGCACTGCTGCCCGGGTCACGTGACCCGCGCCTCTACACCGCGGACACACCTTCACGAAGTGCCGCAGCTGCGACGGCAGCAGCAGCACGTGCGGCGCGGCGGGCAGCTGCGCGTGCCGCGCCCACAGCGGGCTGTAGCACTGCTGCCCGGGTCACGTGACCCGCGCCTCTACACCGCGGACACACCTTCACGAAGTGCCGCAGCTGCGACGGCAGCAGCAGCACGTGCGGCGCGGCGGGCAGCTGCGCGTGCCGCGCCCACAGCGGGCTGTAGCACTGCTGCCCGGGTCACGTGACCCGCGCCTCTACACCGCGGACACACCTTCACGAAGTGCCGCAGCTGCGACGGCAGCAGCAGCACGTGCGGCGCGGCGGGCAGCTGCGCGTGCCGCGCCCACAGCGGGCTGTAGCACTGCTGCCCGGGTCACGTGACCCGCGCCTCTACACCGCGGACACACCTTCACGAAGTGCCGCAGCTGCGACGGCAGCAGCAGCACGTGCGGCGCGGCGGGCAGCTGCGCGTGCCGCGCCCACAGCGGGCTGTAGCACTGCTGCCCGGGTCACGTGACCCGCGCCTCTACACCGCGGACACACCTTCACGAAGTGCCGCAGCTGCGACGGCAGCAGCAGCACGTGCGGCGCGGCGGGCAGCTGCGCGTGCCGCGCCCACAGCGGGCTGTAGCACTGCTGCCCGGGTCACGTGACCCGCGCCTCTACACCGCGGACACACCTTCACGAAGTGCCGCAGCTGCGCCGGCAGCAGCAGCACGTGCGGCGCGGCGGGCAGCTGCGCGTGCCGCGCCCACAGCGCCGCGTCCGCCGGCGCCGAGGCCGGGAACAGCGGGCTGTAGCACTGCTGCTGGATCACGTGGTTCGCCATGCGGGGGAGCTTGTCGCCGCCCATGCCTCTGTAACCAATAGGGATGATGACTGTAGTTAAAATAAATTATTTAACATTATGCTTGACATAATACACGAAGAAATTATTACTAAGATGTAGATTGCAGTAATTTTTGTACATAACTTCTATTTAATAAATTGAAAATAACTTAAAAGAGTAGGTCATTTGGCAGTACTCAAACGTGACGTCACTTTTGAGTATTTCATATAAAATTCCATAGTAACGCATATTAGTGATCGTTTTGACAGTTCGAAAAAAGATGCTGATTTGACTTGCCAGTCATCATGCCTATTATAGCAGTCTTTAAGAACAACCCCGAAAATCCCATTCTTCCGAATCTGCTGGGTTATGATGGTACGGTGTTTAATCGTTCATCGTTGTTGCCGTCAGGTTCTAACAAATGCAAGTGCGAAAGTGACGAATAGTAGGATAAACGGTAAACGCGTGACCATGATAAGCCACCTGGTCTTGCTTGGGCTCATTCTACAAAACAATATATTTCAAGAGTGTTATTTTTTGTTTTCTCTGGTTCAAAATGAATACATCCATGAAGATCAACGAGTAAAAAGTTATGCCTATTAATTCGTGTAAAAATACATAAACCTTATGTCTGCTTTCCTCCACGGGCGAAGCGGACTCACTAATGGACCCGTTTCATTTCCATTGCTGACAAACTGTTTGTACCAGTCGTTTAGAAATGTGGGAGAATTAAAAAACACACCGTTCATGCGGATAGGTAGTGCAAGACAGTTTATTGAGGCATTCAGTCATTACTTGTCGATTTTAGGACCGGTAACGCCATCTATTCGGCGGATTGTGCTTTAGTACATTATAATCGATAGGTAACAGGCAAAATTAGGGCTTTTCTCATTGTAATGCATAGATGTCGTTACCGATCGCGAATAATAATATAATTAACTTGAACATACTCCCCCGGAAAGGACGGAGTCCTTTACACGAGGTAAAATACATAATTTACTTATAGATCTTTGAATGACACCAGATATCGTTCTTATGTCATATGTCCGAGTTAAGCCGTCAGGGCCTGGGTGTTTTCCGGTGATACGACCCATAGGCCAATTCCCAGGCGGGAGTCTCTGGTCTTTGACCAATACCAAATCGCCTATATCTAGATCTTTAGTTATGCGGTTCCACTTAGGACGTTGCTGAAGACGTGTCAAATATTCCTTTTGCCACTGTCTCCAGAAATCTTGCAACATCTTTTGCGTTAATTGCCATCTAGACAGCTGATGAATCTTAAAGTTGGTGTAGTCATCATCAGGGATACCGACGAGCTGTTCAAAGGTTAAAAAATGGCCAGGTGTTAACGTTTGCAAGGAGTCTGGGTCATCATTAAGTGGGTATAGAGGGCGCGAGTTGAGGCAAGCTTCGATCTGGGTAAGTAACGTAGCCATTTCTTCGAAAGTGAGCGTGGCGTTTCCTACGATTCTTTTCATGTGATACTTAACAGATTTTACGCCGGCCTCCCATATACCACCAAAGTTTGGAGCTGCAGGAGGAATATACTTCCATTTGATCCTCATGTTATCTAATAGGGCTGCGAACTCCTCTGGGATTCTCGCTTGACCTTGGCGCCACATGGCAATTAAATCCTTTTTGGCACCTACAAAGTTGGTACCATGATCGCTCCACATTTCTGCGCAACGTCCGCGTCGGGACACAAATCTTCTTAAAGCTGCTAGAAATGCCTCTGTACTCAAACTGCTGACTAACTCAATGTGGAAAGCTCTGGTTACCATGCAGACGAACAGTGATATGTACGCCTTGGTTGATTTAGCTCCACGACCTTTGCTCATACGTACGTTTATAGGTCCAGCAAAGTCTACTCCACTGATCAAAAAGGGTTTTGCGGGTTTGACACGGACCGCAGGGAGCTCGCCCATGAGTTGGTTACTGGTTTCTCCTCTCTGCCGGATACAAACGACGCAGTTACGTACATATTTCTTCACTTTATTAGTCACGTTGAGTAACCAGTATTTTGACCGTAAATATATTACCATCAGCTGTGGACCGCCATGAAGAGTGCTGCTGTGTGCTTCTGCTAAAAGAAGAGGTAATAGAGCATTGTCTTTTGTTACTATGATGGGGTGCTTCTGTTGGGCTCCTAAATCAGCGTGGCGTAGCCGGCCGCCTACTCTCAACACACCCTTTGGATCTAAAAAGGGGCTGAGTGATAACAAACGACTTCTTTTTTTCAGCTGTCTCTTATTCTTCAAGTCATCAACCTCTTCACGAAATTCGATTTCCTGGGATCGTCTCAAGCAAATGGTAAGTGCCTCCTCTCTCTCATCAGTCGTCAGGAAAATTGGTAAGTGCTTTTCATTATCCTTTTTCCTTTTCAGGTGCAGCATCCATCTTCGACAGTATGCGATTATTCTCACCAGTTTTCCAAGCGACGAGTATCGGCGTATCAAGGTTAGTATTAAATCTTCTTCAGCTTCTTTATTTGTAACTAAAGTTTTAATTGTTTTTCTACATTCTAAGTCTGTTTCAGGTACCTCTGTTCCCGGCAGTTCTATGGTTGGCTCCTTAAGAAATGCCGGTCCATCCCACCACAGCTCATTGGACAACAGTTTTCTTGGCATCACTCCTCGCGATGCAGGGTCTGCGGGATTGTGTTTAGTATTGACATAGTACCATTCACTTATCTCTTCCACGTTCTTTATTTCCGTGACCCGATTCTTCACGAAAGGCGTCCATCGACCTGGGTCTCCTTTTATCCACGAAAGTACAACCTTGGAATCAGACCATGCAAATACTTGGTGTTTTTGTACTTTCAGCTGATTCACCACGTGCTTCAGCAGTCTAGCCAGCAGCACAGCAGCGCACATCTCCAGCCTCGGCATGGACACTTGCTTCAAAGGGGCTACTTTAGTTTTAGCCATGAGTAGAGACACTTGAATCCTTCCATTGGTGTCCACGGCTCGGACGTAGATTACAGCGGCGTAAGCACACATCGAGGCATCAGCGAACCCGTGGATTTCAATGGAACTTCTGTCTGCAGTGGTGTGTATCCAGCGATTAATTTTGACTTCACTTAACGCTGGAATCTCCTTCCTGAATTTCAACCAATCTGCTTTAATGTCATCAGCAAGCTCTTCATCCCAGCCTACTCCAAGTGACCATAACTTCTGCATGAATGTTTTGGCAATTATTACCGCCGGGGCCAGCCAACCCATCGGATCAAACAATGAAGCTATATCTGCCAAAACATTTCTCTTGGTAATAGGCTGTTCAGGTAAGTCCTTTAAATTATTCGTTATCTGTAATTTATCTTCCTTTGTGTTCCAAATTATACCCAAAGTTTTAATACTGTCGTGTCTATCTACTTCTCTTTGGGAATTTGGTGATCGTTTTACAGGTACAATCTCTTTCATAAATGTTTCACTATTTGAACTCCATTTTTGCAGATCAAATCCACCCTTTTTTAGAATTGCCGTGATCTCTTTCTGATGTAGTGTAGCTTGATCTTCAGTTTCATGACCTGACAGAACGTCGTCCATGTAAAAATCTTCCAGAATAATACGCTGTGCTTCAGGATATTCTTTACCCTCATCTAACGCAACTTGGCGCAATGTTTTGATGGCCAGATAAGGAGCGCAGGAAGTCCCGAAGGTGACAGTAAGGAGTCTATAATCTTCTATCGGTGCGTCAGCCTTGGTTCTCCAGACAATTCTCTGATAATTGGTGTCAGCTTCATCTACCAGAATTTGCCGGTACATTTTAATGATGTCGGCGACATAAGCGATTTTGTGTGTTCTCCATCTCAGCAGTATGTCACGTAAATCTTCTTGCAGAGTGGGACCAACGAGTAATCCATCATTTAATGTTACTCCATTAGTGCCAGCGGCAGACGCGTGGAAAACTACTCTTACTCTGGTAGTTTCTTTATTTTCTCTCACAACAGCATGGTGTGGTAAGTATGCGCAATTCTCGGGTATTTCTTTATTACTAACTTTCTCCATGTGTCCCAAATCGATATATTCTTGTAATACATCGTGGTAATCTTCCTTTAACTTTGGTGTCTTCTCTAGTCTCCTTTCCAGCGATATCCATCTCTTTATTGCTATCTCTCGGGAGTCACGTGGTAAGACGGGTGGATCTTCTTTAAATGGCAGTCTGACCACGTAGCGACCATCTTCTCTCCTTTTGTGTGTCTTCTCATAAATATCTTCTGCCTTCTTCTCGTCTGAAGTTAGTGTAATGCTTTCTTCTTCTATAGTTTCTAACTCCCAGAACTTCTTCAGCATGCTGTTTAAATCGACCTTGAGATGCATGCTGACGATGTTTTTGGTGGCAGTGTGATCCGTCATCACATTTCCGGATACTATCCACCCCAGGTGACTATCTTGCGCTATAGGGGTTCCTGAGGGGCCTTTAACAACTCCAGGTTTAATCACTTCGCTCCAAACTTCGACTCCTAAAAGTAAGTCGATGTGACCTGGTGTATGACATGACGGATCTGCGAGACACAACTTCTCTATATGCTTCCACTCTTCAATCTTCATTTTATTCTCCGGCATAATGTCGGTGATGCGACGTATAACGTACGCCGTTGCTTTCATCTTCACTTCAGGCTCGATTCTTGATGAGAACTCTATCTCCGTTGAATATCTAAACTGAGTATTCATTTGACCAACTCCAGTAACATGTCCACTGATGGCTGTACGCCGTAGTCTAAGCCTTTGTGCTGCGGCCTCAGTAACAAAGGATTCTTCTGAGCAAGGATCTAACAGCGCCCTCATCAAGTGTTTTTCTCCGTCTTTAGCTTTTACTTGCACTAATGCAGTCGGCAACATCACCGCGCGTGTCCCCAGAGTGAGGTGAGCTGTAATACTCTTTTTATTTTTATCTTCTTTTTCTTCCTTGATATCTTCTTTACTCTCGGGAAGCGGTTCTGATGTCTCGGGAAGCGGCGCAGTCGACGGTGGCTGCGGGTTCCACGTGTTGTGCAGCAGAGAGTGATGTTTTCTCCCACATCGGCGGCAAGATGATCGGTGTTTACAGAATTTGACAGAATGCCCTGGTACCAGGCAATTGAAGCAAAGCCGCCCGCCTTGCACATACTCCACTCTCTTATCTACTGCAAGTTTTGTAAATTCTTTACAATTGTATAGTAGGTGGTCTTGGTTACAAAAAATGCATTTCTGATCACTTTTATTTATATGAAAACTTTTTTTATTCACAGTGGCATTCGACGATGGGGCTTGAATCATTTCCAAAACACGGAATCGTTTGTCGAGGAACTTGGTTAGCATATTCAAGGTAGGTAATTCACTAATGTCTAGGGAACCTAGTTCTAGCTCCCACTCTTTGTGTGACTCGGAATCTAGCTTATTTACAATCAAATGAATTACCAGCATATCCCATGTATCCACTTGAATGTCTTGATTTTTCAACTTATTTAAACACTCGCTTGTCGTGTCCAATAAATCTCGTAACCCTTTCGATGTACCCGTAGTTAATTTTCGTTGATTTACCAATCGTGACAGAATAGTGTTTACAATTATGCGTTTGTTATTGTAGCGGTTCAATAAAATATTCCAAGCCATGTCGTAGTTACTTTCGCTAATAGTTATATGCTTAAGTAATTGTTCCGCTTCTCCGGATAAACAACTTTTCAAATAATGCATTTTTTGCACTTTGTTGAGTGTGGTTTTGTTATGTATTAGCGATGTATACATGTCATGAAATGAAGTCCACTCGTGATAACTCCCCGAATATTGAGGGATGTTAATTTTGGGCAACCGCACTTCGTCGCTAACACTAGAGGCAGTTGAAGGGTTATGCGAACTCGACGTACTATCTCCACCTTGTAAATTTAACTTCAATAACAAGTCCATCATATCTGCCCGTAATTCGACGTATTGTTCTTCTACTTCCGTAAAATAATCTTTTGTGAAGTACTCATATTGTGCACGATCTTTTTTAGCTACTAACTTTAACATTTCCAGGTGATTGCTGTGAAACTGAGTCCAATATTCGGTAAGTATTTCCATTCGTAATTGCACATATCCAGTAGTTAATCTTTGTTTGGGAGATTTCTTATAATTGGTAATAGTTTTCGCCAACAACGCGTACACGTTTTCTTGTTCTTTTACATATTCTTCCATAGTGGAGATATACACACCAACGTTTTTATACACTTATTGAGTCCGTTTATCACTTATTATGTAGTCTTTTCACTTTAAATTGCAGTTTTTATCCATTTTTAAACACAAAATGCAATCGATGATTGAGGTTAAGTTCGTTGTTACACCAATATAGCTCTTATATCCGTTCGTTAAGGACCACTTTGTACCAGTCGTTTAGAAATGTGGGAGAATTAAAAAACACACCGTTCATGCGGATAGGTAGTGCAAGACAGTTTATTGAGGCATTCAGTCATTACTTGTCGATTTTAGGACCGGTAACGCCATCTAGTCGGCGGATTGTGCTTTAGTACATTATAATCGATAGGTAACAGGCAAAATTAGGGCTTTTCTCATTGTAATGCATAGATGTCGTTACCGATCGCGAATAATAATATAATTAACTTGAACACTGTTGGTATTGGTATGCAGTTTACAACTACAAGCGTTACCAGCGGTGCAATTTAAACGGAGCCATTAATGATTCCGCTCCGCACGCCGTGACAGGCATAAAACTGCCACATTTAACACAAATTGTGCGTCCTAGCGTCCTAGTCGTTTAGTAGAACAAAAACTCCGTATATAAAAAATACATAAGATGCGGCGAAAAATATGTGCATTATAAATATGCGGCGTGGGGTATATGTTCAGGTGAAATGCGTCGCGGTGGCTCGCTTCTATACTCACAGCGAGATCTCCTCCTGGCTGACTTGCATGATGACGTCAGCACTGGTGGCGCCGACGATGATGCCGCCGATGTTCAGCGTGCAGGGGTCGGGCAGGAAGTGCACGTGCGGGTGCTTGCGGCGCGTCGAGTATGGCGGCGTGGGGTATATGTTCAGGTGGCTCGCTACTATACTCACAGAGAGATCTCCTCCTGGCTGACTTGCATGATGACGTCAGCACTGGTGGCGCCGACGATGATGCCGCCGATGTTCAGCGTGCAGGGGTCGGGCAGGAAGTGCACGTGCGGGTGCTTGCGGCGCGTCGAGTATGGCGGCGTGGGGTATATGTTCAGGTGAAATGCGTCGCGTTGGCTCGCTACTATACTCACAGAGAGATCTCCTCCTGGCTGACTTGCATGATGACGTCAGCACTGGTGGCGCCGACGATGATGCCGCCGATGTTCAGCGTGCAGGGGTCGGGCAGGAAGTGCACGTGCGGGTGCTTGCGGCGCGTCGAGTATGGCGGCGTGGGGTATATGTTCAGGTGAAATGCGTCGCGTTGGCTCGCTACTATACTCACAGAGAGATCTCCTCCTGGCTGACTTGCATGATGACGTCAGCACTGGTGGCGCCGACGATGATGCCGCCGATGTTCAGCGTGCAGGGGTCGGGCAGGAAGTGCACGTGCGGGTGCTTGCGGCGCGTCGAGTATGGCGGCGTGGGGTATATGTTCAGGTGGAACGCGTCGCGGTGGCTTGCTACTATGTATATTTTGGTTGATGGACTGGAAAGAAGATTTATATTTAGGGTCTGTTTCAACAACGCCGATTAAAATATATCTTTCAGATAAATGTTAGCTGTTTCTTTTATAGGTACGGTACGCCTGCGGAAAAGGATAGTGATAATGTTATATTTGTTATTGTGCCGTGTGGTGACGGCAGTAAGAATACATTTGTCACCACCCCAACTCCTCCTGCGGGTGTCGTAAGATTCGACTAAGGGATTGAAATGTCACTGACCATTCTACAAGATTGATGATGGGCAACAGCGTCATCTGCGATCGCCAATCCGCTTGCCCAGCGTGGCAATTATAGGTATTTACCTCCTAATGCGTCTATACGCATAGTTAATAGGAGAGGCCTACGTCCAGCAGTGGACTAACATAGGCTGATGATGAATGTTATATTTATCCGGGGAGTGTGAAACTGGCCCTTAATCTGCTTAACTTTTTGAAGCTGACACTCGAGTTGAAGACGCTATGCCACCGAAGTGTCTAAAGTGGTTTAACCTTTAAGCACATGCGTGTTGGTCTATTTATTAATCGGTCTTAAAGTAAGTTAAGTCAACCAATATCTTGCGGTAAAAAGTTCTTATATAGTTCCTCATTTATTTAAGCCAAGCCTAGGAAACCATAACGTAACGTACTGTGTCATATTCATAATAATAGGTAATTTTGCCAACTGTTTACTCGTAAAAAAAACTACAACTAATTCTATATAGGTATGGTAAGTGTAGTAAACATTTTCATCATAAGATTCATAAGTCATCTCAAGTACGAATATATTGAACGCAATAATATATATTAATGGGAACTTAACATATAAATACCGGCGCGAGATGGCATGGGGTAAACGTAAAGCTATATCATATATACACCGTGTTTTTATTGATTGCCGTTAAATTTAAGGGAAGCTTATTTAGGTCAAAAATAAAAATATATAAGAAACTAGTGTCTTAACCTTAACTCTTACTGTTATTAAAAAAATAAGTTTAATGACTGAACAAGTGTATTGCAACTTGCAACCTTTATTACATCCTACTGTTACTTATTTTGACATGTGCCGTCAGCAGCCGTCAGTCGCCCGAGATCTTATTCTTAAGGTTCTCTCACACTTGCCATTACAAATATAATGTATGAAAACAAAAAAAAAAAAAATTTTACAAAATTAACAAAAGCCGATATACCAGGCAACTTCTATTAATGTCCCTAGTAACCTGTCCAATTTAACGGAAATCAATAAAAACACGGTGTATTTAGTTATTTACCTTAAAACATTTTTCAAAACAAACATGTTACATAGCTGAATGAATGATTAATTGATCACACAAACCGCAACTCTGAAGAAAAAAACATGTCTCCTTAAGGAAAATGTAATATGTAGGTACACTAAACTCGTAGTTTTTACTTAAAGAATTCCCCATAAGTTCACCTTTACTCAGGGGCGTAGCTAGAGTAAATGGCGCCCGGGGCAAGCGCCAAATTTGCGCCCCCCGCCCTCTCGTTTTCCAAAGTTAACACCTAATATCGACATTGCTAGCAGTAAATCCATCGCCACTTTACGTGTAGGGGGAAAAATATTTTTTCCTAACTAGTGCGGAAAAGTAAGCTTTGCTTCGCGTGCGTAAAAAAAATCGCCGTGCGTTTTTAAGGCACTTGTTATGAAAAAAGTCGTTCGATACATGTGTAAAAACTTCTTTTTAACTCGGGTGATTGTTACGCGCTAGTGCGAGAAGTGGCTCATTTTACCTCAGGTCTTTGGAGGACCAAATGTACTGAAAAAACGTCGTCCCAGTATACACGTGCGAAAACCAAATTCGTAACTCGTGTCGATTTAAAGCACTCCCTTCGGTCGTGCTTTAATTTGTTCGCTTGAATCCCTCATTTCGCTCAGGATTCCAGTTTAGAATGCCTCACTATGTTCTGGATTCTATTGTGGAATCCATCGCTTCATCCGGGCGTGAAAATATATC
The DNA here is from genome assembly GCA_025490895.1 of Thaumatotibia leucotreta. NCBI lineage: Eukaryota > Metazoa > Arthropoda > Insecta > Lepidoptera > Tortricidae > Thaumatotibia > Thaumatotibia leucotreta. Next base: position 18,289 of record JALPQI010008073.1, on the reverse strand, counting down.
ATTTTGATCCCTTGTGATTTACTATTGTTCTATATTTTATTATATTATTTTCTCGGCGTAATTAATATGTAGGTATATGTACCTTTACCAAATTGCAACATTCTAGTACTGCCGGTCTAGTCTAACCCGCCGAAACTAAAAGGGTTCCTAGTTTACGTAGGGACCCTAAAAAGGGTCACTTTTAGGATACCGCAATCTATCCAAAATTCAACCTACTAGACAGGAAAGGCCCTACCTACTAGGAAAATTTTAGTTTATTAATAAAATTGCGAAACAAAATAAATGCAACTGTGTTCGAACTGAATAGGTACATTTCCAATTTTATCGATGCTAATTCAAATTCAAATTTATTTATTGGTGAAAATGTGATAACAATTTTATTTTAATAAGAGTAATAAGCATGCAGCACAGGATATAAACTTGTTTCCATACTTTTAGTTTTAAGAATTCTCCAAATGGTTAATATAAAAAAAGAGAAAACTATAGAAAGCGAGTTTAAGAAAATTCCATTTTAGCTTTTTGTGAATTTACTCATTAAGAATTTTGATTTATTTATGTGTAAATGATACATAAGGAAATCAAAAATTTTGGTTGGTTTGGAGCCCTCCACAATTTGGCGCCCCGGGAAAATATAGGTACCAAACTAGTATTTTCTGAATTTACGCATAATTATTTTCTTTGTGTATAAATTATGCACAAGGAAATCAAAATAAATTGCTGATTTGGCGCCCTGCCTAATTTGACACCTGGGGAAAATGTAAATTGCCATAGGTACTTCTAGCATTTTTTTAATGTATCATTTATGCAAAAGGAAATAAAAAATCTTGGCCGATTTGGCGCCCCCTCTAATAGTTTAAACATATTTTTGATTTATTTATGTCTAAATTATGCACATGGAAATCAAAAATTTCGGCTTGTTTGGTGCCCCTCCTACAGCTTGGCAAAAAAGAGTAGAAATTAAAAAGTAGCAACATCGTAGTGTCGTCCCTTTCAAATCAACATGCGTGAGAAAACGGGACGACACTACAATGTTGCCACTTTTTAATTTCTACTCTAGGCTGTAATTTGGCGCCCAGGGAAAATGTACCAATCTAGCATTATTTAATTTACGCATGAAGATTTTCTTTATGTGTAAATTATGCAAAAGGAAATCAAAATAAATTGCTAATTTGGCGCCCCGCTTAATTTGACGCCTGGAAAAGTACCAATCTAGAATTTTATGAATTTACATTTTTTTAATGTACAAATAGGTAATGCAAAAGGCGATCAAAAATCTTGGCCGATTTGGCGTCCCCTCTATAGGTACATATTTACAATAAATATTTTTGATTTATTTATGTATAAATTATGCACAAGGAAATCAAAAATGTTGACTTGTTTGGTGCCCCTCCTAATTTGGCGCCCAGGGAAAATGTACCAATCTAGCATTTTTTTAATTTACACATGAAGATTTTCTTTGTGTGTAAGTTATGCAAAAGGAAATCAAAATAAATTGCTGATTTGGCGCCCCGCTTAATTTGACGCCCGGAAAACATGCCAATTTTATGAATAAAAATTTTTTATTGTATAAATTATGCAAAAGGCAATCAAAAATCTTGGCTGATTTGGCGCCCCTTCTGATAGATAACGCATACAGATTTTCGATTTTTTAACATAGGTATAATAAATTATGCAAAAGGAAATTAAAAATGTTGGGCGATTTGGCGCCCCCTCTAATTTGGCGCCCGGGGCACGAGCCCCCCCTGCCCCCCCCTAGATACGCCACTGCCTTTACTAAACCATTTAGCGGCCTTGTGCGAATTAAATATGTACTCATAGGTGAGAAAAGATACGGGCTGTTGGTAATCAGTAAGCTATACTCGTATACATTATGTATATGTAAAAACGAAAGGCTTAGGTTTGCCTTTCCTTAGTTGCCCATACTTCTCACGTGCCATCACTTTGCGTTTATTGAACTGTCTACTGGTACAGTCAAGTGCAAAAAAATATGAATCTAAAGAATCCGCTTTAAATTATGTTACGACGTTCTTATTACACGGATCTAAAGTGCACTGGGACCTACGAACAAATAAAACATGGAAGCCGCACGCCATACTAAATTGCCTTTCAAAAACGGTCCTGAATTTTAGTTGACACGTGTCACCCCCTGTTCAATGCACCACGGCAATGAATTAGAATGTCAACCTATAAAAACTTATACCGCCATTTATAAATAGTTGTGATTGGTCCATCAAAGTTTTGATTGGCGATATTCAATAAACATTTGTCAAAGATGTTGCGCCGAAATATGCACGGTGTCACGAAAACCGCTATGTCCTGCCCCCATCTTGGCACAATTGAACAATTGGTTTTGGGGGCATTTTTGAGCTGGCGTTAGGCGTCCATGTTATATATAATCGCAGACTGGGACATATTTTTAAGCATTTTCATATACAGCTTCTTTACAACTTACTGGTTTGGACTTTGGATCAGCCTGTATTGTTTCTGGAGGTTTCCTATTTCCTAGACTCGGAATAAGGATGCTTATCCGTATCTAACAAGTGGCGTACAGGAAGAGAGACCTATGGTCAGCAATGGGCGATAAACGGCTAAAATGATGGTGATGTAAAAGTATTAAATGTCCATCAAAAAGTTGTCGTGATCAAAGTCCATTCATGAAGAGCCCAGTCATGATGACCAGGGGCCTATTTTTCGAAAGCTTGTAACTTGTAATACAAGCGGAAGTCCTTATCTTATTAACAATGCATAGTGATGTATATATGCATCATCTATTCTCGACTCTATTAACAACCAGTCAGAATTCAAATTTGAATAAATCTTTGTCAAGGTCATGCATTTAAGGGTTAAAAGGGACTTCCACTTGTATTACAAGTTACAAGCGTTCGAGAAACGGGCCCCAAGTCTTGAGAGATTCAGGGTAAAAACTCCAATTTCTACATCCAATTAGTTAAGTGTAGAAAACTGACAATTAATACACCAAGTATTGACTTCCGTTATGTGACGATGTGTGGCTAAAGGCTAGGTTAAACACGCGTTTAGCCGCGTATCCACTAGAGGCAGCTTCGAGTCGAGACGCTGCCTCAACCTGAGGCACGCCGCGACACGAGGCAAATTCGTCGCCGCGAGCCATATTTTGTCGGTCTCTGTGCCGTGCTCAAAGGCGCCTCAGTCCGAGCCGTGTGTTTAGTGGAGACGGTCGCTCGTGAGGCAACAGCTACGGATCAAGCTGAGGCGACATGCCTCGAGCTGATCCGTAGCTGTTACCTCAGAGCGAGCAGCCTCAAACTGAGGCTATTTGCTTCAAGTCGAGGCCGCTCGACCCGAGGCTGCCTCTAATGGATACGAAGCTTTTTGAGAGCGCGGCGATGAGAGAGCAGAATAGCGCTCTGCGATGCGCGCGCATCCTTCTAATCCCCTTCTAACCCACGCTCACGCTGCGTCCTCAAAACGCATGTGTTTGTACTAGCCATTATGACCGTCCATACAAGGACCGCTTCAAGCAGTCACTTTGTATGGGAACTGTAGGCCTGCAACAAATTGTACCGGACGGACTGGCTGAAGTGGTCCGTAAATGGCAGGTTGGCGGGCCTATGTGGGCTAGTGTTGTACGCCACCAAGTCTTTGAAAGATTTAGTTCACGGTCCGACTTTCCTCCATTTGCTGTATTAAATTAGTCTACTATAATTATAATCCATGGCCGCGTGGTGACGGCATTAAGAATACATTTGTCACCACCCCAACTCCTCCTGCGGGTGTCGTAAGAGTCGACTAAGGGATCGAAGTGTCACTGACCATCATTTGATAAAAGATTGATGATGGGCAGCAGCGTCATCATAGTGGACACATTACTGCGGTCGCCAAATCGCTTGCCCAGCGTGGCGATTATAGGCATTTACCTCCTAATGTGTGCAGTGGAATGTCATAGGCTGATGATGAATTATAATTACCAACTCACCAACTAGTATTTAATTCAGCTAAACTATCCATAAGCTTCTCAAACAGCGACTTGTAAGTCTCTGCCAAAGTGTTGTCCTTCAACTTGGCGTGGTCCGCGTCCATGAAGGGTCCAATCATGATGACGATGTGCGGCTTATGCGTGCTGATGTACGCGACCAGGTCTTTCAGAGGTTCGTAGGACAAGTTGTCTGAGGTCGTGTACGGGCCTGCCGCCACCACCATTGACATGTTGCCTGGAATTAAATGGAATTATTCGTAATGAAGAATGTACATTCGTTTGTAGCACTCGCGATCTATACCTGAAAACCTATTTAAATTCCAATACTTGTCAAAAAGTATTGCCATTAAAATGAAATAATAGGTGGTTCGGTAAATTTTCACTTCTGTAAATGTTATAGGTAGCTGTTTATTTTATCTATGTATATTGTTAAAGACAACATTTAAATCTACTTCTTAATTAAAAAATCTTATTTAAATACTTGTGTCAAAAAAAAATTAATTGTTTTATCGGAGAAAAGTTTAAATTACAATGGCAATAACTCAGGACTTAACAACATTTGGTACCAATTAATAGTCTCGTAATGTGTGATAAAATTTTTAGGAAAACTGGTTAGGTTACCAAAAGGTTGTTTTTTTCTCTGAAATATTACAAATGTTACAATGACGATAACACGTGTCACTATGACATTTCGCCATCTTTGGTATTTTTTTTGACGTATATTGGAATTCCGTTTTTAAGTTTAGTATATTATAAAGCTATCCATGTGCAACTCACAAACCTAGATGGGACTTCCCTATGGAAGGCTAGATGGTGTAAAATGGGAGAAGCCTATGTCCTGCAGTAGACTAGTATAGGCTGATGATGATGATGTCGGAAGTGATGTGATATCCTAAGAATTTATGTCTGGTAATGCACAGCTTTAAGAATAATCTAAAAGCGGACGGAGACAACGGCAAAAGTTAGTAGCTTTGTCGACAGTGCCAAAGCGAGAAGAGTAACGTGCTTAATACATTCAAAACATCTTAAATTTAGGATGACTTTTATCACGATTTACACAATAACGAGTTGTATTAATTTATTAACATCACTGTTTACCGATGGTTGGTTATTTCTGAAACGTCACAGTGGTAATAATGACATGGGACAGCGTGACATTTCGCCATCTTTGGTAGTTTTTTTGACGCATTTTTGACGTGTATTGGAATTTAATTACGTTATACACTATAGTAAATGTCGATACGGTGCCGTAGAATGCTGCTATTTAGTTCAGAATCATCTATAATATGATTTGGGCGTTATTTGTCTTTGTTAATTAAAATTTACGTTACCCATCTAAGGCCGCTGGTACGACATTTTGTACTAGATGTTTTGAAGAGACAGTTCTAAATTGTAAAACTTAACAAGTTACTGGGTTACAGAGGGATACTATACTAATAAATGTAAAAATGCGTGGATCCACGGAACGATACTTATTTTTCATCACACTTACTGTCTAGGCGCGCCATTGCTTGCATGCGTAGCGGGGGTAATAAAAAAGTGAAATTCCCTAGGGAGTAATAGGAATGTCTGTCTGTACGACATAGAATAATGTTATGTCTTAAAACTTATTTTTTTTATCCGCATGTGTGATGAAAAACATTGTATGCATCAAGGTCGGTAAGCGGAATACTAACTCGAGTTCATTAAAAGCCCTCCGCCTACGGCGTCGTGCTTCTAACACTCTCGTTAGTAATTCCGTACTTACCTCCCTTGATGCACAATGTACTATTTTTAAATATTAGATATTTAATTATTCTATAGCTTTTAAAAATCAAATTTCTTAGTATTTCACACGAATTCATGAGGGGTCGTTTAAGAGCTGAACCGCGTTCCGACAGTATAATGTGATTTCACTTCCTGGATAGGTATAGAATAGTTTTTCAGATTGTGAATAGGCATAATATTAACTACGAAATGAAGACCAAGGGATACTCTTTCAACCTAGATAAACTAAAAATACCTTGTAAAGCGTTGATGATGTCCGCTCTATGGTCGGGTAAGGGCAGCGAGCCATCGCAGAACACCTCCTGCGCCAGGAACTTGTCTCCGCGCGGGTTGGTGCCGCGCATCACCACCACTTGGCCGGGGAACAGGGAATACTGTTTCAAACTAGAGGGAAACATTGCTGAGTTACATATCAGCCTTTTATAATTGCGACCGCGAACTTAGACCGCTATTATCATATAGCTGCAAAGCAAATTTACAAGAAAAAGTAAAGAGTGCAAGGTTCTTCATTATGACCTGCATGGAGTGGACGTTTGCTTTAAAAACCTGTATTCTTCTACTTGTGCCTGCATTGTTTTTAAGACCCTATAAATGTACCAAACAGCACCGTGTGGTGAACGGCAGTTCTTACTGCATTCTTATACATATGTATAAGTTTATGTATTCTTATACATTATTTGTTACCACCCCAACTCCTCCTGCGGGTGTCGTAAGAGTCGACTAAGGGATTGAGCACTGACCATTATTTGATAAAAGATTGATGATGGGCAGCAGCGTCATCATAGTGGACACATTACTGCGATCGCCAATCCGCTTGGCCAGCGTGGCGATTATGGGCATTTACCTCCTAATGCGTCTATACGGATACTTAATAGGAGAGGCCTATGTCCAGCAGTGGACTATCATAAGCTGATGATGTGATAAATGTATAATTTAATTAGTCCCTTGGGAAAACCTCGGCAATCCTCATTAGGCACTCCATGTTTTAAATAGACGTGGCGACGAACTCTCACTCTTTTAGATGTAAATAGTCTATCAAAAAAATCAAAGCATGGCAGCAATATTTTGCGTGATAAACTTACCCGTCCAAATCGACGGGCACTGCCTGGCTGAGAGAGTGCTCCCACGTGCCTTGCAAGACAACGCATTTTGGGTTCAGTCTCGCGTCTGCATCGCACTCTATCCGCCCTGCTACTGTCACTTCCGTCTGAAATGTCAACAAAATATATAACTAACCCGTAAAACTTTAGCTTCAAGTTACAATGAAACGATGGTCTTCTAACAAGGGAGGTTTATCGCGAACCGACATTTTCGAACAAATTTCTGTCAATAATTGAGGCATATTTGGAGTGAAGACAGTGATTTCCAGATTTACGATTTTCGCAATAGGCACCCAGGCGCAACCTGCTACCATACAACTGGAAATGTTTGATTCAAAGCATCACTAATACAGTAGTATCCTCATCATGAGCGGCAGTAACGCTAGCTTTTGCTTAACTTTCTATCCATCTCAGTCCAAAGTCCTCAATACGAACGAGATGTTAAGAAATACGTTATAGGCGCTTACGGTTAACAACGTTTAACAAGAGCTTAACTAATCGCGAGCGCCCTTTGGTAATTGTAGCTTTATAATACGGCTTCAAATTACTGATATTCAAACCTGTGTTTTGTGCCTGACAGAGCTCATCTCTGTGATGTTGGCCTTTTTCATGATGTGCCGCGATACGTAGCTGATGTGTGCGTCATATATGCTGGCTTTCTCGGGCAGCAGTTCGAAGCCAAACCTGCAATAAAGCAGATTTGTTAAATGGTCACATACGAAACTTCGCATACGGTCGGTTCGGATCCTAGATATGACAGGTATAAAAAAGGGGTAATTATAGGTTGTCATTTAGTCGCGGTGTAATGTCACGCCACCGATTTAGGTGACGTATCGCTTTATTTTTTTTCCGTTGTCCTCGACCGATAGAGGTACAAAACATTATAAGTAAAAATTAAACTAAATTAAAAAAGGCTCCATATTCAAAGAACATAAAACATGCATATTCTAAGTACGTTAGCATTATTTGATTAAATATCCAACTTTTCGAAGGACGCTTAGAGAGATACATAAAACAAGCATACTCCGTTCGTCCTCAACAAAAAAATATGCTCTCCCACTTTAGTTTTTTTATTTGTAGTAAATGATTGTCGGTGGTAATCAGAAAACGAGAAAACTGGTATAAACCATATTTCATGCTTCTGTTGATATAATATGAGAAAATGAATACGAATACTATATGCCCTTGACTTTGATGTTAGGTTAGTGTAAAACGGTGATCCGACATCATGGTTTAGCAGAATGGCATTGCGCACGTCATGGTTCCCACTGGGCGTGGCGATGACTTGCATAAATCGCCGCCGTAGAAAATAAAAGCAAGGCTGTGTTTCGGTTGCCCACGGCCCGCGCTCGTTAATGTATATACCGGACGTATTTATGCAGAAAGGAACCAATCCATACTAATTTGTCATTGTAAAAATTTTCTTTTATGTTTTGAGTTTAGGTGTTAATTAGAACGAAAAATTCTTGTGGGTTGGTTCCTTTTTGCATAAATACGTCCTATTGTGATAGTAAATATTACTTAGGTAAACTGGCTTTTTCTACGAACTGTCAATAAGCTCAATGAAGATGCACTTAAACCGGGGCGCTCGCAGAATATATTGCTCTATTCATTTTTACATTAAATATATGGACACTGAATGTAGTTTCAGGCGTCCATAAGTTGATAATGTTACGGTATGATAGCTATAAAAAATATAGAACGAAGTCATAAAGAATTACCAACGTTGCCTGACGCGAAAAAGATCTCCATCGTAGTTGTGAAGCACTGTGCCGGCGTTGCCTGTGTGCTGTATTTTATCACGGGGCACTTACCTGGAGTTAGCGTACAGGGCTACCATAGTCTCATAAATGCGATTCAGATTAGGTTCGGTTTTTTAGTTTTCGACAGTTAAGTATTATAATTATGATACTGACACATCGCGATTTAGATTAGGTCCTAAACTGTATCGCATTAGATCGTGATGGTAGCCCCCAGTTCATGACTTGAAATAGTTGTTCATTGTAGCTGCGTTGCCCCGACGTGTGACGTTTTAGTGACGTAAGTTTAAAGAACTCTTACATGGGTTTAGTGTATGTATAACTCGCCGTCATGATTAGGCACCTGCGCGACATTGAGCGCGTCAGTGGGCCCGCTGCGTGTGGTGACGACTTTTAATAGATGTTCATGGTAGCAGCATTGCCCCGTGTACTGTTTTAGTCGCATAAGTTTGACATAAAGGACACTTACATGGCTTTAGTGTATAACTCGCCGTCATGATTAGGCACCTGCGCGACATTGAGCGCATCTGTGGGCCCGCTGGGAGTGGTGATGACTTGCAATAGATCTTCGTCGCCGTAGCTGTGAAGGACTGTGCCGGCATTGGCCCGTGTACTGTATTTCGATGAGCCTCCGCTGAAAACGCATCATTGTTTGCAACAAGTATCTATAACATGAGATATTGAGAGTTAGGGGACAGATACTCAATGTAGGTAATGTATTTAATGCAATTTACGTGGCTAATGGACCTAAAAAGCATGACAGTTATGACTTAACAGTGCACACTTAATACTCCGTTCGCTAAGACTTTCGACGAGTGTCAAATTAAAATACCTACCTACACTACTTTTTTATTGGGTGAACAATAAATAAATATTGTATTGTTTTGTAAAGCACTACAGTATTGGTACTCACGTCTTCGGGGAGTACGTAGCAGCAGTCAACTCACGATGATGACTTGTATCTTCTACCTTTATTCTCTGAAAAAGGTATTTTATTTATTCAAGCGTCTTGACAAACTCGTGTACGTACACATAATATCAAAGACGAACGATTTTTTATTTAACTATAGTTGCTGATTTCTAAGCATGAACTTTTGCCAGCTATAGATTAATCCTTATTTATATAAGGGTAAAACTCATCATTTTTCCGATAGTCCTAACGTCATTACATGGTAAGCTCATTTCTAAACTATCAAATGTTCCTTCTTAGAAATCGGCAACAATCGGCATACACATCATACACATGAAATGAAAACTACACCACTGACCCGAGAAGAACCGGGACGAAACTTGGCGAGACTTGTTTTTTTCAAATAGCCATAGGTACAACTAACATACATAAAAAACTACCATAAAATGTCATAGCATGGAACTTATAATACGCCGTAACGTAATAAATTAATATTTTCATTCCTATTTCTCCATAGGAACATTCAAGTTTGTCCGTCAAGACAAATCACAGATAGACATGTTTTATAATAGGTAGATACTTGTACCTAGAGTCAAATTTCCTCAAAGATAGTGATACCGAACCACAAACAGGATGTTTGTTGTACGCAGGTAGTATAGGTACAGTCACGTGCGTTTAGTTAAATTTCCATTGGACGATCTATTCTATACCCTATACCTAGTTTGACAAACCATAGAGTTGCACGTGACCTGACACTGGACGAAACTCCACTTTTTACATGTCAAGAGCCGAACGATTAGTCTAGATAAGTAAGTATGGTCGAGGAATTTAATTTCCTACCCATTTCGTACCTTGTCATAGTAGCTTATAATATGACAGTCCTAGCAGCTTTCATATTGATTGTCACTATGACAAGGTACGAAATGGGTAGGAAATTAAATTCCTCGACTGTACCAAGAGCATTTTGATAAATATTTTACCCATTATTCATAAACATCTCTTATATTAGGACATTTTTACTTTTTGGGTTACCCAATTAGCGCGAAGTTAAAAAACTTTAATTTCAGTCAGCTTCGTAAGCTAGTTTGTAAAATGAACACCAAAACAGAGATATTATCGAAATTTAGTGCCTAATTGTAGTTACGAAGAAATTAAGGTTTTTTAACTTCACGCTAATTGGGTACAGGGTAACACAAAAAGTAAAAATGCCTATTAACACACATTGCTGTTGGGCAACCGCGAGTTAGGCAGTGTAGGCAATGTTATAGAACTTCACAGTACAGTCAAGTGCAAAAATATCTATCGAAAGAATGGATTGTTCCCACCCGTTACCTTACCACCCATCTGAGACCAGTGGTATCAACTGGGAATTAAAATTCTTGTGATTTTTTTCCCAGTAGTTACCACCAAATATTTTAGTAGTAACAAGTGGGAAATTTATTCTCAGTAGTTACCACCAAGTAGGGTACATTGCTAGTAGCTTTTAACCCTTTATTCGACAACGTCCAAAATACTGGACATGGTCCATGACCCACTTTTTCAATTTTTTTTCGAACCGGATTTATTAAGACTTAAGTGCCAAGGAGGCTTGAATACACGACCATCCCCTATTTTAGTCGAATTAAGAGTTAAAATGAATTCTAACTATAATCACATAAAGTTCAATTTTATATCAGGTGACCAGTTACTGGAGAGTGGCCAGTTACTAGCAATTTACCCTACTCTAGTGGTTAGGTGGGAATAACCCGAAATAATCCTCTCATAATATGTGACGACGTTTTTAACATACTTACAGAATTAAAGTGCACTGGGACATAATTTGGAACATTCTTATATACACCTTATTATGCTTTTAACTGTACTTACAGGCTACTTCTTCCAACCAAAGAATGGAAAAGTCTATATAATAACGAAAAACTAAACACCCTAACATTAATTTATTAGTGTTCAAATAGTGTTTTTTTTTTGCTTTTATAGAAGTTTTTGTTTTTATTAAACTGTTTTTTTTTGGATAAGTGTAAATTTAATTTACTTAATTGTAATGGGTCCTCCATAAACGTACAAATTAATGTATAGTCTATCAATCAAACCAACTTTGGTAGTAACAGTAGGAACAAATCGCTATTTATATGCATCTCTTTTCTACAGTCAATAACATCATGGTAAGAAAGAGACGGTATGATTATCTCTGTCTGTGCCTCAAGTGAGTAAAACCCTATTCAAACTATAAATAATGTGTTCAAAATACACTAAATTATACTAAATTAAATTATAAGACTTAAATTTCAATAAAATATAATTCGCTCAAAGATAATCATCAGCTTTTTCCAATAGCTAAGAACACCCTGTATAATAAATATATACGGTATAACAACAGGACAAACAGATGTGTGCCAGTTTACCATGCACTTTGACCCAGCAGGATCTATTGCGACGCGAAACAGCTGCAGCTCAAATAGCTCCAAATAGGTCGTCTATTTAGTTCAATATCGACAGGTTGGAATATGTTTATAAATGAACGGGCTTATATGACAGTCGTTTCTCATATATGATGCACAGACAACGGACATCGCATCTCCAGCATTTAAATGTATCTATACAGGGTGTTTTTTTTTCGACCGTTCAAATTCTACGTAGTGAATGTGTAGGTCATACTCACCAACTTTTACTATGGGGACAACGTCGAAATCGCGAAAAAAAAATCAGCTGTTTCATACAAATTGGCGGCATTACGCCGGCCGAAATGTATGAAACAGCTGATTTTTTTTTCGCGATTTCCACTTTGTCCCCATAGTAAAAGTTGGTCAGTATGACCTACACATTCACTACGTAGAATTTGAACGGTCGAAAAAAAACACCCTGTATTTCCAATTGTAGCTGTAGTTAATTAGGGTTAATCGTCTCCCTAGAAAATATTCACAGATCAACTATGCTGCACTAAATTATTAAAGGCCTTAAGGTAATTCCGAAGGAAGAGTACCTAATTCAGAAAATCACAGAAAAATCATTCGTAATTACATCGTCATAAGTGTCACCTTTCGGAATTATCCGGCGTTTTTGATATTCGGAAGTACCCGAATACACCCTATATATGCTGGTCTTGTATTTTGTAGTCACCAACTGAAGTAGCTAAGCAGGCAAAGTGTTAAAAATAAGGTAAGCACGACTTTATTGACAGGAGAATAAAAGCAAGAGAATATTATATAATTTACTTTATTCAATTAATTTCTTAGATTAGGTTTTTTATTAAATGAAAATACAACAATACAGTATTTATATTTGTTAACACTTCGTCCGCTTAGAACATTTGCTGCTGACTGTACTAACATCTACTTTGTTTACAAATATAAATTTATACCTACACCAACGCATGGAAATTATGCTGGTCAAACTCGAAGCAAAAAAGTAAAGTCATGTCAAATAAGATAGAAAAATGCTAGTTTACGATAGGTACCCTCGGCCCATTCTCATATAAGTTATTTGACATCTTTTGATACTCTGATAGGTAATTACTAATTAGGCGCAGACCAACCCAGGTTTTACGTGTGAATATACCAAGTGATAAATCCAAATAGGTCAGTGCGACAAAATCTGAAACTATGAACATAATAAAATCTTCTATCTCAACTTTTCAATTTCTCGCCACAGACCCATTTGGATTAATCAGACGTTTGGTATACAGGGTGGTCCAAACCTTGACGTCAAAAATTTTTTTTTTAGATTCCTCACGTCATGAGCTATCAAAATATACCCCATGTATGTCAGCCGATTTTTTGTAGTTTTCGAGTTATGAATTTTTGGAAAAAAATTTTTGAGAAATTCTGGAATGAAGAAATTTATTAATAAAAAAAAAACTATAGGGCTTTTTAACTAGTTTCTTTTTGTAAAAGTATTACTACAAATAAAGCATTTACTGACAAAAAAATTAGCGTCCTAACTTTGATACAAGTAGGATAAAAAATACCAAACTCTAAATTTTACGTTAAAAACGCATCAAAATAGCATTAATGTACGTAAATAAAATAATTAAAAAAGTTTATTTGACCGACTACTCCGAAAAATACTCATGATTAAGTATCACTTTTTTTTGCTTTTACGAAGGTTTAAGGTAGGGCAGTCTTTAGATTACCAAAAATCCTTGGGATATGTTTTATTTTTTTTATTTACGTACATTAATGCTATTTTGATGCGTTTTAGCGTAAAATTTTGAATTTGGTATTTTTTTATCCTACTTGTATCAAAGTGAGGACCCTAATTTTTTTGTCAGTAAATGCTTTATTTGTAGTAATACTTTACAAAAAGAAACTATTTAAAAAACCTAGTAGTTTATTTTTTATTAATAAAATCTTCATTCCAGAATTTCTAAAAAAAAAATTAAAAAAAATTCATAACTCGAAAACTACAAAAAATCGGCTAACATACATGGGGTATATTCTGATAGCTCATGACGTGAGGAATCTAAAAAAAAATTTTTGACGTCAAGGTTTGGACCACCCTGTATATGAACTAATTAGTAATTACACAGAATCACGTTTCATGTGTGGGTACATGTGTTCTTCAAACTATTAGCAACACAATGAAATTCTAAAATCAATCTATTTTTCAACCATCTTGGCGTGAGAATTTCCTATCATAATAAAAATCTTACAACTCATTACTGTGCAAGTATAATATCTATATCCATCCAATGTACCTTTGGGAAAGTAACTCCTAGTCTAACTAAATTCAATAGAAGTAGGACAATGATTATAATACCCGGCACTGCTACATAGCTACATCAGTACTGTAATTGTCGCAGCAATCAAATCGCGATTACAAGGCAATGAACTCATGTAGGTATATACCAACACATTTAGCATGTATTCTATATACGGTGGCTGTCTAGATTAGGCATTTCAGCAAGAATTCATACAGTCAGTTCGAAACAATCATTTTACATTTACACACGAGTCACACGACTAAAGTTGGAAAAACGCAATAAACTTAACCTTTGGTTGATTGATCTCTCTAACCAGTAAAGATATAAAAAAACAGTGGGTAAACTTAGGTACTCAAATAAAAAAGAACATACTGGCAATTCACCAAGTAATAGAATACCAAGCAATATTTAAAAATGTAAGCTATACTCACAGCCCATTTTCTGCAAAGTGCTTTACTACCTGTTAAATCACTATGTTGATAATAATTGTTACAGCTCGCAATTGTGTGTTTATCAACAATTTTACAAAAATTATGTTCATGTACTTAATGCTGAAAAGGCCTAGTCATATGCAATGTTGCCAAGCGTATGTATATTGAGATATTCCAGCTCATGTTTTAGGTTAAATGTGGACAAAAATGCTTTCAGTTCACTGTTGTTGTGAATATATTTTAGTTAGTCTTCACACCAAAGAGATAGGTATTATACAAGAAAAATGATAACACCCTTTAAATTTGGTTTGTGTTTTTAGCACAATATAATGATCATTGTAAATAACAGGAAAGACATTTAAAATTTAGAATAAATCTAGCGAGTAGCGACCCATCCTGGCTTAGCATGAGTACAATACTGATACTAAAACTCTCCACTAAAAAACCAAATCACAATCCATAGTTTTGAAGATACAAGCTTACATAGGTGAGCATTTCTGAAAGAGTTTGTACATTTGGAACATGTCTGTGATATTGATAAAAATTGTCATGGTAGAGTCAATGATTCTGAGCAAGATGCACTAAATTTTCCAAAATATTTGTATTAAAACATTCCTTTTAAGTAACAAAAAAATAAAAGTCCATACAAACTGGGACATTTTGGGAAATGTGGTGGATCTTGCTATCATCATTGACTCTACCAGCCTCCAGTTTATATCAATATTTAACATGTTCGACGCCGGTGACACAGCGTGTGTGACCAACAAATTCTGATTCCTATGCCAGTGACATACATACGTGATCAGAGTAACCAATCTTATGCCACTAGCATAAATCAAGTTCTTCCTCCTATGCCAGTGCCATAGAAATACGTACGTTTTTGACACAAGTGCTGTGTCTCTGGCATAAGAGTACAATCTGTTCAGTCACACATGCGTGTCAATGGCATAGGAGTTCTATCTGATAATTTCATTCGGCTTAGTATTAGCGCTTAGTGAAACAGTACTGGAGGCGAATGTGTTAAGATGTAATCTAAATGTACAATTTTTTTGAGAATCGCACAGGTACGGCAAGCAGGAAGTGACTTTGTTTTATACTATGTAGGATTCCATGAAAACATGTTGTAAGCAACACTGTCTTATCGATACTTTTGAAAAATTAAATTAGTAAGCTGAGTTACAGTATGATATTAACATGTCAAGGCTTTAAGATTGACAGTGTTTCCTAGCAGCTAGCATATTGTATTAGGGTAGCTACCATAGCGACACATAAGTGACAAAAAGTAGATGTTTTCATGGAATGCTCCTGTAGTGTTATTCTGAAGTTAATTCAGCATATCACTACATAGATACACTTCAGATTTCAGTGAAGTGAACAGAAAACATGATCCCACACTGATAAATAATTATGGACACTTTCACATGAGCAGCTTCAATTCAGTTGTTTAATTTGTATTTGAATACTCATTTAATGAGACTAAATTCAGTTTTTGTCAAGTGTACCAACTCAACGTCTTTTGACATTTGCTCACTTCAAAGGGTTGAAACAAAGTGCCCAAAACATTTTTTTTGTACTATCATATCACCATGAAACAATATTATTTATACAATTTCGTAAGACAGTTAACTACTAAAACTCATGAAGTAACAATACAGCTCTCTAATTGTCGAAACTAACATACAATACAAAGTAGTTCTATCAACCAACATCCTAGTGCTGATTCTTATAGAGCCCAACATTCCTGCATAATTTAATATTGTAAATAATCAGATGTGTTGAGTGAGTTGATGGCTGCAGACGAGTATGGATCTAGTCATGGTAAGAGTGACACGAACTAGAAGCATACTCACCCACAAATATCATCAAGTCAGTTAAAAAATTAGGTACTTTTTAAGTAAGTCTCCTTGTCTTCTTCGCTGTTTGTTCTACAAGCACTCAATGAGTGTAGATCTAGTCCCAGAAGGGACACTGCGCCACTAGATTCATACCCATTCAGCACAGGTAGATATTAATTCCAGTTTGACACTTCCACTCAGCCATATACAAGATAACCTAAAGGAAAAAATCTTGTAACACAATAAGTACCTTATAGCTCATACATTAAATATAGTTTGACAATTTACATGAAGTCAAAACTGCTGCTAAGCACAAAATTACAATAGAACATGATTACAACATACATCCACAATAATGATGACAAGTACAAATCCCAAATATAATGTCCATACTCCTAAAACTTACATTGCTATCTAAAAAAGTTTTTTATGTATGCCTGGTATAATGTGTCTCTCTTTAACATCAAGTTCCCACAATAAGAAGATAAGGACAGCATGTCATTTCAATTACTTCTACAAGGTTAAGTTGTTACAAAGCATAAACGAAGTAAAATTACGTACCTTTGGAGTTACGGCCATGTATTTAGATAGGACTTCATGATCTGGCCTGAATGTGAAGGAATATATGAACAATTTTGTTAGAACATGAACACAGAACGCACATAAAAAAAAACGTTTAGTAGTTTCAGTTTTAGAGGAAACAAGTTATAAAACTATTAACGCTAACACATCGATAGAGCACGTGGAACATGCTAGCAAAAAGGATACTGAGTAACAACGGACGCTCCATATACCGCGACACTTGTGCCGGTACTCGTTCTAGCATCTTTAACGGGCGCGCTGAGGCGATCCGCCCGCTTGGAAAATTCCTTTCTCTCGAGTGAATCCAAGCTATCCAAATTCGGAGGAGCACCGTTTAAGTTTGTTAAACTGAATGCCATCCATTGTTCGACAAAAGTCTCGGCGTCGACGTCGTACTCTTCGCATAAACTCACACCTTTTGAACACAAGTGAATAATAAAACAACCTTGAACAGTCATTTTCATAGCGGTACAAGTCATACAAACAATCAAGAAATGCGGGTTATTAAAAGAGTTACCGATAAGAGGACCGTTTACAAGTAATTACTTATGTACTCACATTTTGCTAAAACTTCTTTTTGTACATTAATACCTAAAAACTGAAATTGCTCAGTCAGCAACTCCTCGGTAGCCATTTTCTGTAAATTTGAGAGAGTGAATGAAGGAAGCAAGGAGAAGACCGCCAATCAAAAAGTTTGCGTCAGAAAGTTTGAACCATAGACAAATCAAACCAAGCTTGCCGTAGACAAACTAGAAAAACTGCTAGAGAGGCGCACGTGTAAAATCGATATACAATCGATTCCAAAAATGTTTTGAATCGATTAACCAACATTATTAAATAATTTACCAGTGGCTATTCAAATTAAACCTTGGTGAGGAGGTTAAATTCATATTGATGAATGAATTAATAAAAGATATTCCAACCGGATAAGTGGCCCAGTTTCATGGAATAATCGGATACACTTACAATCGAAAAAATCTACCCACTGGCTTCAAATAAATTGTATACGTGAATGAAACATGCTTGGGTAGAATATGACAGTTTTATTCAAAAATAGTATCACAGTAAAATTATAAACACAATTCTAGAAATATATTAAAAGAAAAATGAATTTCCTAGCTCGATTGCGCATTATTCCACGCGTAAGTTAAATTAATGTATGAAACTAGTGAAAATATAAGTAGACAAAGTCATTCACAAAATATAAATACAAGATTAGCTAAGTAGGATCACTGATAACTTTACAGCTT
>JALPQI010008072.1:0-12977 GCA_025490895.1 Thaumatotibia leucotreta | reverse complement strand
ATACCATAGTCTACGGAGCGGGCGTCGTGACGCTTATGGCTGAGAAACTTCGTAACAAGAGCCTGCTACTGATGCACGGGAACGCCCGACGACAACGTACACTTCCAAAACGCGGCTAAGCTCATGCGTGCGCTGCAGCAACTCGACATCGACTTTGACCAGATGGTGAGTGACGTATCTAGTTATTTAGTGTAGGTACCATAGTCTACGAAGCGGGCGTCGTGACGCTTATGACCGAGAAACTTCGCAACAAGAGCTTGCTACTGATGCACGGGAACGCCGACGACAACGTTCGCTTCCAAAACGCGGCTAAGCTCATGCGAGCGTTGCAGCAACTCGACATCGACTTTGACCAGATGGTGAGTGACGTGTCTAGTGTACCATATTAAACGATGGGGTGACGTGACGCTCATGGCCGAGAAACTTCGTAATAAGAGCCTACTACTGATGCACGGGAACGTTCAACAACGTTCGCAAAACGCGGCTAAGCTCAGGCGCGCGCTGCAATACCTTACCTACCTACTATTCAATATGTATCGTGCAAAAACGTGTTGTAGGTATTTTGCGAGTTGGATGCGATTCCAGTTTTACCCAATGCATGATAATGATAACGGTACAAACGTCGAACTCATGAGGTGTTTTAACTTCCAGAAATTTGTGTTTTTGTGCACTTTAGTATTAGATGCTGTCTTAGATATCTCTTAGGCTATATTATGTTTTGTTTTAATAACGTTATAGGTGCACTAGTAGTCAATTAGATATCCAAACATCAACAATTTCAAGCCTTATCATTTCAACTTGCGTAACAAAGGTGCAATTATTCCACACAAGTAACTAAGTAGAAATTATTCAGTGCTTCCAGAATTATTTTTTCAATTGTATGCATTTATCTTAACGCCATTATTTGCAATGTGTTGGTATTCGTCACACCTAAATACAAAAGAGATTGACGCAGATGTATTTTATTTATTTATTTAAAACTTATTGCACAAAATGAAAGTACAAATGGTCCGCCTTAACGCTTTAAGGCATTCTCTACCAGTCGACCACTGGGCCAAAAAGAAAGGTTTGATAGGTGCAGGCTAGAAAATCGTAAAATGAAGTCACAACTATTGTTGTCTAAAATACAGATACCTAGACTATTTTATATGATTTTGTTTCATAACGTGTTTGTTTCAGTCCTACCCCGATGAGGCCCACAGCTTGGCTGGAGTCAATCGCCATCGGTACAACGCCATGAACGCCTATTGGGAAAAGTGCCTCCGGTTGTAATCAATTCTATAGTAAACAAACTGTAATTTGCCCATTCGTTCTGACATAAGAGAATTCTACTGTGTTATGCTCAAACGTCCATACGACTTTCATGATAATATACGGCTTTTTAAATTACGGAGATAGAATTAACGTCACGCACGAGTGACATTAATTCCGCTGCAAGATGTAACAATAATTATGTACATAATAGGGAACTTCCTATGACCGAGTGAGATGTAGATTGTGACCAAGAATGTACCTAATTTGAATTTCTAGGCCAGATTAGTAAGGTACATTTTAGACCATGTTTTTTTCCGTCAGGCCTTTTAGACCAGTCGGCAAGGGGCGGGATGTCACCTTGCGCGACTTCTGCGGCCCTATCGCGAACTACGAAATCCCCAAATTTTGGGGGTTTCTCTCTGTCACTCTAATGACGCCTGCGTTGGAGTGACAGAGACAAACCCCTGAAAATTATGAACTTGGGTGTTCGCGGTAGCAGGGCCTGATTTGGAGTCTTAGTCATGCCAGACAAAATCTGTTTACAAGAAAAACTTGATTCTTAATTACAATTAGCAAAATAAAAATTTTAAAAACCAGTAAATAAAGTCAATCATAGTTGTAATTTAAATGTAAGTAAATTAAAGTTTTGTACAAACCACGCATACTTTTATTTTGCATTTCCACCAATCAGTCCTACAACCCTACAACCTATTGAGGAAAAACATGCATACCGTGTGTGAGCGAATAAGGTAGAGTGAATTTTCAACGCTATGTAGATCAGATCGTCTAGGAAATGTCAACCATATCAGACCACACAGACGTGTCAATGACCAATGACCTTTGGCAGGAAATATATAAAAAGACCAGGATGCGATTATTCAAATGAGAGTGCGAGTTTCAATGGACTCTAGCGATAGTGAAAGGTAGATCGCCACTGCCTTCCCGATTATACAAGAACGCGTAACCGATAACCACGCCATGTCTAAGTTGCCTAACTAATAACAAGGCATAAGTTTATTATATTATGTTTTACGGTAAGTACTTACATGTAATTATTTACACCGAGTATTTCAGTACTGTTTCATATTCTGTTAACACGGAGTAGGTATCTAATAGCCTCTTGCCGATGTGATTGGTGAGGTGCTAAAGAAGATTTCTTCTGCTTCGTATTCCTTGGTACTCGTAACGGAAAAATTCAGTCAATTTGAGAACTTGAAAAGGGTCCAGAACGTAATTACCCATTATTCGTTAATTAAGTAGGTATATAAATTTACTTATTACATTTCCATGTGTAATATTCAGTCAAAAATCCAAGTTTTAATACGTTTTGCTGCTATGTAGATATTGTAGATGTCAAGGCGGGTTGGTACGCTTTAGGAAGGTCAAATAGGGACAGTTGGAAAATTACACTACATGACGAGTTAGTGTTTATTCGATACGGAACACTATCACGCTTGCATTGATGTATTGGAGCGTGTGATGGACTACTTTAGGGTGATCAATCCAAATGAGTCAGTATGGAGGTTTTGGAAACCATAGGTAGCAGATAGCTAAATTCCAGTTTTTACGTCAGGTTTGCATGTTGGTAATGAATGACAGTAAATCTCGCGTTGATATCCTATAATACAGGGTGATTCTTAAGTCATGAGCAGGAGTCAACAGGGTACTAGGGACGGTCACGCTGAGCAACTTTTACTTCGGAGACAACCAAGAAATTGCATAAAAAAATCTCTTAATTATGAGTTAATTCATACTTAACTATCAATTAACGATCAATTAACTCATAATTAAGAGTTTTTTTTGCCTGTATATAGGTAGGATGGTTCCTAAGAACAGATTTCGATATCTCTTTTAGTTTGTAACTAAACCCTCAACTCAACCCCATACAAAGTCAAAGGGCCGGCGGCGGCACTGAAGTATTGAAACATAAAACTTCCTTGTTTAAAAATAATGCATTTTATTAGATTCAGATATCATGTTTCATAGTAACATTTACTATTTAACACAACCCATATCAAAACGAAAATAACGAAATTTTATTTTTCAAAAAATCCAGGTTCGATGCCTGAGCCGCGTACACGTATTTTCGTAAGTGTAGGAATTCAGTTTTTCTTTTTACTAAAATCGACCTCATGGTTCCTAGGAGAATACTTCGCTATCTGCTATGGTTTCCAAAACCTTCATATTGACTCATTTGGATTGATTACCCTGTATATTGAAGTTGTAATAAAAATGATAACAAGTAGTGTGTACCTATTCAAGTGTAACAATAAACATTAACTGTACCACTAGCGGTATAATTTCTTTACCTACTATGCAGTCGATTTACCCACGATATAGGTACTTAAGTAATTAAGGGATCGTTCAAGTCACGTAAATTGTAATTTGGCCGATATTTGATTCCTTCTAAATACTGGGCTTTTACGTCGGTTAGGTTTACATATAATGACAGTAAATCTCGCGTTGATTTCCCTATATAGGTAGGTATTGCAAGTGAGGTCCGCGAGTCAAACTGGTCATTGGGCTTCTCTAAATCTGTTTCAAATAATGATAACGGGGAAGGCCGATGTAACAAATTTAAGAGGTAGAAGGCGCTCTTGTATTTCCTATGTATATATATGATTTGATTGTTTCTCATCTTAACCGTCCCTTGTACCCTGCCTTTTCACCCAAAAATCACCGTATACGTATACGTACTATACGTAGGTACTACATATGTACATATGTTAGTAGATACAAAGAGAGTCACGAACTGGCCAAGCTATTGGCCTATAACTATATTATATTACTAAGTTCCCCCCTCATCATTGCACCTTGCAGGCAAGAAATCAAAATAAATTCACTCCGGTCATTGCCTCCGCCTAAATCTTCGCACTAATAGTTATTCGGGCCAGATCTAGTAGTGTGGACAAGACAGTTATTGAAAGGTTTTGTAAATGGTTATGCAAGACGGGCTCACATAACTTCATCTCTGCAATCGGGGTATTATGTCACGCAGGTAAATCAGTTGGTAATACTTACGACTGACATACTGCTCGGCTCGAAGCTTATAGCCCCATTTGTTATCAAGGATGTTGTTTATTATTTTGTTTATTAAGAACGTGTAGGTAATGGGTAGTTAAAAGCAAAAGTTACGAGTAGGTAGTTGTTGTTGCATCTTATCGACTGGTAACGGTGGTAAAGGTGTATGTTTCAGCATGGATAAAGATGCTTTCGTGGAACTACTATGCACCTACTGGTATATAAAGGTGGCGTGCCATGGCGTTCCGATTTAATGTGAATACCTCCTACCTACCTTAAGGAACTCTCAGAAAGGTAAGTACCTATGTACTTACCTTTCTGAGAGTTCCTTGAATTACCTAATAAGTAGGTATACATTTTTAACATTCAATACGTAGGTAATAAGTAAGTAGGTAAGTTTTTTCTAGCTATAAAACTAATTCACTCAGGTATGCGTTGCACAATTGCACATCGAGTACCTAGGTGCAATATATGTACCTACTTGACGTAACTGCTATTAAGCCGATAATAAATAATATATCTAACACGAGCCGAATTAGTTCTGCGGTACAGCAAAGAAAACATTTTATTTTTTAAGAAACATAATCTCTTATAGTATTTACCTAAGTAGGTATATTTTTATGACTCCGCCGCAATCGAATTAATTTGTTTTTATCAAAGCATCAAATATTTTTCTTTTTTATAGAATCCAAAAAGCAGTTCGCCTCACCATGTAGGTATTTAGTATGGTGTACCGGGTGTGTACCGAACTATTTGGCCACTAACTGCTACCGAGTTCACAATGACTAAGTAGGTACATGTTACATGAGTCCCTTCCTTTATCAATAAAAGCTTCTCACTTCGATACCTATCGCCAAAAAATACATTGATTAGTATTTTGTAGGAGTTTACTATGGTCTCGGTAGCTCATTCTACATTCCTGCCGTCGAAGCTGGAGCTCCCGGGTTCGAATCTCGGCGAGTACATCTGTTTATCTATTATATTAAATTAATCACGTAAAATATTTGTTCCTTTGTTATGGTTTTTTTTCTACGTATTCAAAAAATGTATAAATTCGTCGCTCAGACGGTTTACACTTCACATGTTTTTTGAGCCAATTGTGTTTAAAGACTGTGGGACTGATAGGAATGTCCCATGGTATTTGTTTATTAAATATTTAGTACTAAAACTATCGTCGTAACCGTGAAATATAAAAGTTTAGTTTAATATGCTTATCGTGTCTTCATGTCCCCGGCTGCAAATTAAATACATTAGGCCATCGAGACTAGACTAACTGAGACGTAGGGCAACGTCCTTTAGGTACTGTTCAGTTCAGTGACTGACATCAAAGTAGCTAAGCTAATGCAAGATAAATGAGATTAAGTATCTAGAAATTACATGTTTGACGATATATTATATGCTATACAATATAGAAATCAATTTTGACTAAGTACAGGGGTAAAATCGATTCGGGATCGCGTCTTTCCATTTGCGCCCTCACAAAATGAAAGCCTGTGAAATGTTTACCATAAATGTTTCTCCGTTGCACTTTGATGGCCAGTTATTGTAATATAAATTAAGACGAACACTAATTTTGTACAATCGTATTTTATTTTTATTACCATATACATTATCATTGTCAATTAACAAGTAGATAGTAGGTACTTCTATGTTGTTATTACCTAGTTCTGAAACTTCCAAAAACGTCTTAGGGGATCTATTCTTAGTTTTGAGTCCCAAAACTTCACCCTTCTATATCGATAGTAGATTGAAACCATATCAAAACAAAGAATGGCGTCATGTGAACGGTAACCTCACTGTAATTGGGTAACTGGTTAAGGTACGTGCCCTTCACACATTAACGGCTTTTTGTTTTTAATGCCGACGATATCAATAATCGACTGAACAATTAAGCCAATATTTAGGAAGATCGTAGTAAATATTAGGTACCTACTACAATTGTAATCAATATTAAGATAAATACTAAGAGATAATTGTGTACCCATATCTCAGACTCAATACTACTAATAAAATAAATGCACTATTCATGGGTCTACATTATCTACATAGTTGTGTTGTAAGTACATGCATTGTACAATAATTACATGCATTGGTAAGCTACAAAATAATAAATGTGGTCATAAATTCGGATAGGTGGTAAGTCGTACCTGAAATATTAATAAGTAGGTATATAAAATATAATAAAATTGTTTTTACACGCAAGAATAAGTACACGTGCTATATAGGTAACATAATATAAAAATACCGTCACAGCAGTTAGCTTAATTAAAATATTAAAATGATTATGATTACTATTAAATTAATGTAGGTAGAAAGTTACCAATTTATATTTCACGAACTATATCTACCTGTTCTTTTTAATTAATTGGAACGGATTTTTTATAAAAGCCAATACCAAACAATCAAGATCGTTTCTGGCGATCGCTCTAGAATCTGGTAATTAGGGTTAATTTATCAGAATTGGACATAAAATACTATCACGCCACAGTAAAAGAACAACATCAATCATAGGACTAAAACCGTCAAACCGGTTACCGTGCCGCAATTGTTTCTGCGATGCGTCCGCGCAGTTGCCGACAGCGCGGCCCCCGCGACGCGCGTGCGCGAGTGATGTTATTGGACCACTTAGTTCATTGAGGATTATATACTGCTCTCGGCGCGTCCTCGCGGCCTATACACAACCATGGTGAGTGACCTTAAATGTACCTATATCAGGATTACGACAACGTCTATGTTGCCCTTTGGAACCCTTAAGCAATCAGCGGAAGTAAGTGGTTTGGTTGAGTCTCATTAGATCTGTTTTGTTTTTCGAAACAATCTTTGATTTAGTGTGAAAAGTCGTAGATTTATGCTCCCACAATAGGTAATTGATATATGTTCACTAAAGACAGGTTTTAGTTAAAAATTTCTAGTAAAAACTTATTCTTCAGTTGAGTTCTCGAGTCTTGTTTTTTTCTTGTAAGTATAGTTGACCACATATTGAAAATTCATAACAAAATATTTATCATATTTTATTTTATTTTTAGTGTATACCGTTATTGAAGTCACTCTATAAAATTGTTAAAATAGCTGTGTGTCACAATTTAAAAACTATGTGAAAATGAAATAAATTTAATGATTTGAAATACTTTATCTTCGTTATTACTTTACCTATCTACAGTACCTGTCAAAAGTTTAAGTTCACTCCATGAGTTCAATACAAAATAGACTTTAGAGCAATATTTTTTTCAGTATTAACAGGAAAATATTTTTACTACCGATGTCTTGCTGATTCGGCTATTTAATATTAATTTCCCATAAAACTACACAATTTTATACATCGGATCCGATAATAATTCTCAGGCAAGGTAAGTTGTAATTTTTTGATCATTAGTATGAACATCGCATAGGCATGAGCATGACTACCAAAAGCTGCAACAGTTGCCTCAGTTGTCTGGGCTGTTCGAAAGTAACGGTTAATTAAAAAGGAATAGCTCTATAATCAGTCACATATTAATTGAAAACAAGTCTGGACCTAAATGCTGGAAAAATTACAGCCGAAAAGATGGATTTTGTATCAAAATCGTGGTGCGAACTTAAATCTTTGACCGGTACTGTACGTCTTATCTTATTAGCTAACTACCGTACCTACTGATTTAAATTAATTACTGTTTGCATCGGTTTATTCATGAAATGAATTTCATACTTAAAAATACAGCAATAAAAATCATAAAAATCATGTAGATACCTACTCGTAATATAAGCTGTACAGTAAATTAAATTAAAGTTAAAGTCATAATGCATAAAAACATGCAAGTACTAAAAATGAAACTTATCCCTTCTCCTTCTTCCCACTTCTATCCAAATATGAATCCCATATGAATTAACAATTTAAATTAAATTTTTGCATAAAGTTACAATAATTCTCTATTTAACAAACGATAATTATTATACATTAACTTTATACATATTTACCAGTAATCAGATCAGAGGTAATAATATTGATTTAAGAATCGATTATAATGCGCGAGTCGAATTCATCCCCTCAAAGTTCCGTACGATATTTTATAAAAACGCATCAATAAAAACACTATATATACTCTCTCAAACCAGCTTATCAGAAGAAAAGGCAAATTCAAATTTTCAACAACCAACTCTTCTCACCTATATTTTTTTTAATTTGCTGCCTTTTTCTACTGATTAGCTGGCTAGGCAGAGTGTATAAGTATTTGCATTTCTACCTATATAATCTATTTAGCCAACCTGAGCAATTCTTAAAAAGTTTGTATATTTTGGATCACGTCTTCAATATTGATATCTAATAATGATAATAATTGGAAGGCTTCAATGATGCTGAGCCAAATCCACCACATTTCCCAAAATGTCCGAGAAATTTTGTATGGAGATGTCCTTTTTATTGCCAAATTCCTATTATAATATATAATTATAGTAAAAAATAGAGGATTGTTTCATGCAAACATTTTGGGGTTCTTTTGGAAAACGCGGTGGATCTTGCTCAGCTTCATTGCCGTGCCAATTTTTGTCAATATCGAAGACGTAATCCAAATTTACAAACTATTTGAGAAATTCTCACCTAATATAATATAGTTATTGATGCTCGGTGGTAGACAGATATAGGTTCCAAGTTCCAACCTACAGACAGTGGCTTAGTAATAGGATACCGTTTGTAACAACGAGAAGTGATTGATATTCTACAACTGATGGTGATGGATTTCCTTTCCGGTTATTTTATCCTCATCGTGGCCTCCACTACTTATTTTTTAATACGAATAAGTATAGGTAGGTATAATGCAGATTTTCTCAAAATACTTTAAGCAAAATGGAATGCTATCTATCTAGTATCTGTGACATAAAGCAATAAAAATACTAAAACGTAGGTTGCGTCTCTGCCCTTGGTTAGTCTGTGTCAAGCCCATAAAAAAAATCAAGCAATAAGAAGTAACAAAACAAAGGGTAGATAGCCTGGTCCCATTTCACCACGTTGACAAGTGCCACAATTGTATTAGTGCTACAATTGTAAATTTACTGTTTCTCCAATCGGGGGCGTCTATAGGCTACAGTTACCGCTTACCCTCGGAAGAGCTGTGCGTTTGTCTGCCAGCAATATAAAATGATGTGTAAGAACTTTTATAAATCAGCAGGAAATAACTACTTTTTTGCGAAGCAAAATTACGATTGTCACAAGAAATACCTACGACAATTGTAGCGAAATTCCGACATAAGTCGAACCTCATGTCAAGATTTAATGAAAAATTGTACTAAACCTTGCGATAATTGTCGCGGGTTTCGGAAAATAAAAAGTGATTTATTAACGATGTAATACGTTATTAATAATAATTTTATGTTGGTGGCAAACAAGCTCATGGACGGTTCGATAGTAAGCGGTAGCCGTGCCTACGGAGGCCTGTGGCGTCAGTAACAGTGATACTTTACAATTGTCAAACTTGTAATTATGGTGAAATAGGCCACTGCTCTTCATAGTGAATCGGTACGTAACCCTTAATGATTCGTCATATCTGTTACAGGAATGTTACCGTCAGAGATTTTTTAAATACCTCATACGTGGAGGATAAATGTGAGAGCATAAAAAAAATCCAGAATCCGTTACGGAGAGTCGACTTTAGAAATGAAGTAGGTAGAGCTGTACCTACGAAGGAACCGTTTTACAAAAATGAAGCATCTCCGCATTGTAATATTATGTAGATCCATGTATGTTTGTTTATTGGGCTCAGTCAGTTGTTATGAAGTTGAGTTGTGTAGCTCAAATTAAATTGGGCTAATAGGTTTTAATGTTTAATGATTGATGTTATAATAAGACTCGGTAGGAGTGAAAGAAGACGTAAGACATAAATACATTTACCTTTATAGTACAGTCGACAAAAAAGTCTCCTTTACAGTTCACAAGTGCAAACATCTTACCACGGATGCGCGATACACATAGAAACTCGGTTGCAACGAACGCTCATGTTGTCGCGTGACGTCCAACCGATTGCCGATGTTGCAACCGAGTTTCTATGTGTATCGCGCATCCGTGGTAAGATGTTTGCACTTGTGAGCTGTAAAGGAGACTTTTTTGTCGACTGTACGTGTCAATGTATACCATTCGCTAGAGAAAAAAAGTAAACAAACCTAAAACTTGTATTATTCCATAATCACGCACTTTTTAACACAATCTTGGTTTAATCGCCAACTTAAAACCTTAATCCATACTTTTTTGTTCACATACTTTTTTAGTTACAATTATTGATATTTATAAGTATTAACGTAAACATATACCTGAAGACGTGTTCCACGATGTGTCAAAAACGTCAAATTCTATGGAAAGTCAGTCATATATGTTTACATTTTTTTTTATTCTACTGACGTATGGTATAAACGGTAAAGTAGTAACAATACAATAGCATACATTGTAAAGGTGTCAGACAGGTTGGTTGTTAAATTTAACTTGTTTATTAAAAATTACGTATGCGCAGACACTGATAATTCAAATTATGGAAATCGGCCATTAGATACGTTCATAACGAAATTATCCTGTTATGCGCCGCTGACCTTCCTGATTTAAGCATATTAACTTATGTAACGTGCAGCTTCTTGACTGTTTTATTTTGTACTGCGGACTTTATTTAGGTAGGTATCCAATAATTTTGCTTAAAAAGGGGTATATCTCGGAATGTGGGAATGTCTCGAAATGCATAATATTAACGAAAGAATGAGCTGTGCTTGAGATGGCCGAGTTTTAAGTATAAATATGTAGTCTATTATGACATGTGCCATTATTTTAGGCCGAACGAGATTTTTTTCCAAATTATTTAGATATTTCAATAAATTAGGAATAAGCCGTTTTATCCGCAGCAATAAAAAGCAGGAAAATCATAGCTATTAATGCAAACATGAGCAAATACATTCTGCATCTTGACGTACCATGTTCTAATTAGCTCTTATCATGTTAACACATCAACAATAATTACACTTTGTCGTAACTTTTATTTGGTTACCTGTAAGCCATTTTCTCTCCAGCTGTTCTCTTCTGCAGTTAAGTAATTATCAAAGATCGGACAAATGTGCGTCATTGTTCGCAATAATATGGATATGA
This sequence comes from Thaumatotibia leucotreta, assembly GCA_025490895.1. Taxonomy (NCBI): domain Eukaryota; kingdom Metazoa; phylum Arthropoda; class Insecta; order Lepidoptera; family Tortricidae; genus Thaumatotibia; species Thaumatotibia leucotreta. The sequence goes on along the minus strand of JALPQI010008072.1, from coordinate 1,609 downwards.
CTCCAAACTTGATTGAATACTTAATCATTTAATCAATTTCAGAAAATTACATATTTGACACCGGTAACTTTGAAAATCTTTGTAAATAGTTACCATAAAACTTCGAATTCAAATTTCAGGAAATTATTCGTTTAATTATTCATTTAATCAACTTTGGAATCATGTCCATGTTATTGCGAACAATGACGCACATTTTTCCGATCTCTGGTAATTATACATACTAACCCTCTTCTTTATAAAAATTTACAAGACCCCGCATTAAGTAATTAATTTATGTTCTGGCCCTTTCTACGAAGCATGTATGCCAAAGTGACAAAATAAAGAATTTATTAGCTGATAAACGTTTATGAATAACGGGAATAGAGTTATATTTGTGAACATTTAAAAATATGTAAGAATCATGGACTCGCAAAGTCAGGAGCAGAGTCACTATGAATCGTTAGGTACTTATCTTACTTATAGTCTAAGATTATGAACTTTTGACAGTTCTGAAATGACCGTTATATCTATGACGTTAGGCTATCGAAAAAAATGGTGAGTCTTACCCTCATATTAATAAGGATTAATATTTAACTGTCAAAAGTTCATTCTTAAAAATCACAGCATATACCATGCAGCAATAAATAGGTACTTACGTATTTGTAAAAAGAATACAGAAATTCGATAATTTCGGTCTTCAAAACTGATTTAGAGTAAAAAAGTAGTTGCAACGAGACATTGGTTTTTGTTATTTAGTTCCTAAGCAAGGTTCGCATATTCCCTTTGTCTCACCTACTTTATTATGATTATGACCATTGGCTACCGATGACTTATCTCTAGATTGATATTCTGTCTTTTTTCCTTATTTCCTTGTCCAAGTCCATGTCCATGACGTCAAATAATAGTTTTTCCACATTCAATCTTTCAATATACATATTGTTGTCACCGGTAATTTACATGACTCGCTTCGCCAAAACGGAATCAAGGCACATCAATACGTGTTTGTATAGTTGTTCCAATTAGCATAAAACGAATATAAATGAACAAGTGTAATCACATTTCCATACTACCTATCACCGGGCCGGCTTTAGAGCAAAAACTGGTAACCCAGTGGGGTGTTTTGTTTATGTTTACTTTAATTATGCACTATACTATACAGTCATTATTATTATGTAGGTATATCTAATACGGATGTATCTCTTAAACGGGGGATAGTAGGTATAGGACATAATAAGTACATTCTGACAACTTTTACTTGGAATTACTTTGATAATGGAATAATTAAAAAATACGATATTATTTATTACAGCTCCCCCACGAGACAGGCACCGCTTAGTGTGGGGGTCATTATAAGTGTAACGTCGATTTGTACATAAAATATTGAGGACTATAAGTATAAGGAGCGTATATTATAACATTTTAAATTATTGGGTTATTCCGAGGTATTTCTAAAAAACCGGTTCCGATAACGCTAATTTCCAAAGCGGATGACCTGCCATAAAAAAAGTTTTGCTTATTTCAGATGACCCGCATACCCATGCTTGCGGTGGGACTCCTGTTGCTGGGCTGCAGCAGCTCGTCGCCGCAGGCGGTGCTCAAGACCTTCACACTCGAGGAGCTGATCCCCTTC
>JALPQI010008071.1:0-64555 GCA_025490895.1 Thaumatotibia leucotreta | reverse complement strand
ATCCAATGTTATTGAAAGACAAGAGAATGTCCATTCCACATTCACTAGCGAATGCACCGCACAAATTAAGATCCGATGCTATCTTAACACGATGTAGATCTTTGCACCTATTTGCAACGCCTCGACGGGTCAAGGACCTTTTTACTTGTAATTTCGCAACTAACGTTATCCGATGGTTAATTACTGGCTCTTGGAATTCCATCGGTGAAGTCGACGGGTCAAGTGTATTGGATTTACTACTTAAACTTAATTAATTAGGTGTTTTATTAACTACGGATGCAATTACTTAGTATCGACGCTTTGAGATAGGTATTTTGTGCAAGTTAGAAGTCGAGGTAAAAGACAGGAAGTTTATCTCACGTTGGCATACTGTCGGGCCAATCATGTGCCAAGCCTACTGATTCCGTTCAATAACCATATTTTTTCCCGCTGTCTCCAAAATTATTTACCAGTACCCTGGAAGAAGTGTTCAAGAGCCTAGCGGTTTCTTGGGAGGCAAGGGGGATATTTGTTGGTGACAGAAGGCTGTCAAATCTTCGATTTGCCGACGATATTGTCCTCTTTGCCTTCTCTGCTACAGAACTACAAGAAATGCTCCAAGAGCTAAGCAACGCAAGTCTTCAGGTTGGACTTCAGATGAATCGAGCGAAAACCCAAGTAATGACTAGCGGTACGAAACATATGGTTGAAGTAGACGGGCAGATAATACACTATGTCAACGAGTATATTTACTTGGGCCAGATAGTCTCTTTCAGCAACAGGCAAGACAAAGAAGTCGAACGCCGTGTTAATAACGCCTGGAAGAGCTACTGGTCCATGAATATGTGTATTCTGCCTGTCCTAACCTATGGTGCCCAGCTTTGGTCGCTTACCGAGATTCAGAAATCCAAACTGAAGATTTGCCAGAGCGCTATGGAGCGTAGCATTCTAGGTGTTAAAAGGACTGACCGCATCCGGAACACCACACTGCGCTCCAAAACGCGAGTTGTTGACGTCGGCACAAAAACCGCTAGGCTCAAGTGGGACTGGGCTGGCCACGTCTACCGCATGCATCCTGATAGGTGGGCTAGCATAGCCACAAAGTGGGTGCCGGTACAGCGACGCGGACGTGGCAGGCCCAGACGGAGATGGCGGGACGATATGGACTCGTTCCTAGACAACTGGCCGGAGGAAGCACAAAATCGGGAGTCATGGTGATCCAAAGGAGAGGCCTTTGCCCAGCAGTGGGACGCCAGTATAGGCAAGGAAAAAAAAACATTTTTTTTGCCAAGTAAAAAAATAAATTGACTCAAGTAATATGATCTTAACAATAGGGATTATAGGTAGGTACCTTTATTTTCTAAATTAATTTGCGTAAAAATAATGTCGGTATTCATTGTGTCGGTCATAAATTATGTTATATGTAGGTATGATACTTACAGGTTGTGGTAACCCTTATTTTACAATTTTCAGAACTTAACAACACATACCTCCTAAATCGGCTTCTTATAACTTTTTTCGTAATTTTGTATGATAAGGTGTTGTTTAATTTGCACATCCATTTAACTAAATACTTGAAGTACATATTTCTATTTAATTGAAACTTCTAACACAGTTCATCAATGAGTTTATACCTTGCAAAGTAGAATGTCTAGTATTTTTCCCATTGGCAACTACGCCATGTTTTATGTTGTTGTTGCTATGTCCAGTATATTTCCCGTTGCCAATGATACGGTGTTTTAACTATGTCCAGTATTTTTCTCGTTGCCAATGTTGCCGTGCTTCATCAACACATTATAATTTCGAGTGAAACCACTCAAATGAAATGAAAATGGGACACTTTTTATGTAAAAACCAGTACTAAGTGACCTGCAATAACATCTATATCATAATATCGCTATATGGCCATTTTTTTACATACTACTCATAACGACGTAGGTACTAATAACGAAATAGATCTTCGCACTCAATGAGCTTTTGCTGCCCAATATATCAAAGAATTATTAATATATTTATATATTATTTTTATGTCATGTATTTCTAATAAAGCTGTGTGGTTTCAAGTCCAAAAAAAGTTTCCTAGATGCCGAAAACTCAGACGAGGAAGATGCTGCACAGCAGTACAGAAAACAGCATATTTTCAGTGACTCCCAGTATTGATTTTTCATTGGAGCGACTTAATTTACTCGGAGAAGAGTCCAACAAACATTTAAACAAAAGTCAATCTGAAAAAAGTTTTGCTTCCCGTATGATAAGGACATCATTTGGACATCGCTGTTGATTATGAGCCAAGTAAACTAAGCCGCTCTAAATGCATTGATTTTACTAAATTGTGAACCTAAATCGTAGAACCTGTGAACTACAAATGGAAAAAAGATACACTGAAATCACAGGCTGACATAGAACCACGTGAATTTATATTTACCATTTATAAAAACTTATATTTTTCTACGTCAGCCTTGAATTTCAGTGTCCCTTTTTTTTCATTTGTAGTCCACAGGTTCTAAGATATTACTACTTACTTATTGAAATTATAAGTTTTTTAATAAGGATTTTGACATAAAATATCTTGTTTCATATAATATATGTCAAAAAATATTAAAAATATAAAAAACTAAATTAACCGGACAATTGGCAATGGCAAAAATACTGGACGTTCAAGCCCAATACCTATTCACTGCATAGTTGGCAACGTGCAACATACTTGACATATGATTTCTGAAAAACTATCCATAAGCGATTTTTTTTATTAATTTTCTGTTATTTAAAATCATATAAATAAGCATAAAAACTATAGTTTTATGTATTTTTTCAAAAAAAGTGTCGTTGTCGATTTAAGGGTTAAAACACTCTGAAAATAAATTTCAGTTTATTCCTGTAACTGCAAACCGTGCCGACATTTATCTGATTTTCCTATAAGATAAACTTTTTTTCCTCATATATATATTCATGACAATAACTTATACTACTGCGTTACAAACAACAAAATAAATATTTTTAAAAAGAACTTGATTAGAACAAAAAAATAATACATAATAAAATTATCAACTTACTGTCTGACCAATTTTTTTCGTAGTATGGAAATTTCAACAGTTCCTGTTACAGGAATGAACTGACTTTATTTTCAGAGTGTTTTGAGATTATGGAAGGCGATTAAGGGGTATGCGTTATTTATTTGTAAAAAGCGTAACACGCTACCTATATGTATAGTAATTGTATATGTAGATAGCACGTAGTAACCGTATGACCAAAGTATGACTGGTTATGAAGTGTACGAGTATGTACGTACAGTCAAAGGCAAAATGAAGTGTATATAAAAATGTTAAAATATTTATAAAATGATTCTTTCGATACATATTTTTGTACTTGTCTGTACTGTACCTAGTGAGTAGAAACTCTTTGATCGTAAATCATAATAGGAGACGACGAATAGGAACGCCAAAACATATGATTAAAACATAAGGTTGCTTTATTGGACATCAAATATGTTTTAATGTTTATCGATGAAACGTTTCGCTATACATAATCAATTGTATATTACAACACCGCGTTACTTGATGCCATAAGGTACCTTCAACTTCATAAAGTATAAGTAGTATAATATAAAATAGCCAATAACTTTAATAATTATGTTGGGACTAGGTAAGTAGGTATCTTAAGCCGCATTTCCACTTAGGGCTCACTTAGGGCTAAGCCTTTGGCTCTAGGAAGTCTCGGATTCAAATCCTGTACCGAAATTATGTTAGTTATGTATGATAGATGACTTAGTCTACTTAAGTATGCATGTCGTCGCCTAGTAGCCAAAACACAAGCCTTAAATATCTATTACTTATTTATTTATTTACTTATATAAAAATAGTAACTCAGAAATTAACAGTACACCTAACTTTGCTTTAATATTTATATATTTTTCAATCAAGTCAGAGAAATGAGGCTTAATGCAAGGAAACATAAATAATGTTTATCAATGTACTCGATGATATTATTGGTTAATAAAACTTCATTTTTATGTCATTTGAGCACTGCACATTATGACACTTTTGGCGGATATTGTGAAAAAACTAAAAAGCATTAAAAACAATAAAATACATCGAATAATGCCATTAAATTGAAAATGTTTCCGATAAGCGAGAGAGTAGTAAACATAAACATGACAACAGCGGAAACTTTATTAAAGCCTCAAAAACATTGTCAGAATCGTGCGCACTCATGCAGCGGAAGATCCGAACGATTATTTTGCTCGTCCTTTAATCGACGACTTTTAACCGAATATGGAAGTCGATTAAGTAAATCAGCCGTGTGTTAACCGACACGCTACCCTTGGCCTATAGTATCTTCTCTAAATAGGTACTTCGTATCATACATTGGCAGTTTCAAGTAGGTACGAGCATAGGCGCTATGTATGTAAATATAATATAACATAAATTATAAACAATTAATTAAGAGACTGTCGCTCCCACAGTCAAACTGTTGGAACAGTTTTGTGGGACGATATTGTAAGTTTCTTAATTAAAATTGTGTCAAATAATTCAATAAAATAAATAATAAATAAGTACTTAACGTTTACGTTTACTTTATGGTTTACTCGATACGTAGTAGGGCGTGCAAACCGGTTTTTATTTGTATGAGAATACGACGAATAACCGGTTTCCATAGTTATAAAACCGGTTTGCCCTAATACGTAGTCTTTCACGCTCGCACTGATAAAGGCAACTGATATTGGAGCAAGCGTGGTGGACTTTGTTTTTTATCGAATACACTCTATTGGCACGACTACAGATACAAAGAGTAACACAAACCGTTGCGATTGGTGATCTGCTGCGACCATATATTATATAACATGGACGTCTAACGCCAGCTCAAAAATGCCCCCAAAAGCAATTGTTCAATTGTGCCAAGATGGGCAGGACATAGCGGTTTTCTTAACACCGCGCATATTTCGGCGCAACAACTTTGACAAATCAAAACTTTGATGGACCAATCACAACTATTTTTAAATGGCGGTTTAAGTTTTTATAGGTTGATATTGACACTCATTACCGTGATGCATTAAAAAGGCGGTGACACTTGTCAACTAAAATTCAGGACCGTTTTTGAAAGGCAATTTAATATGGCGTGCGGCTTCCATGTTTTATTTGTTCGTAGGTGATCTGGTACTGACCGTATCCCGTGAAGCGTTATCACAGTAAGAATCTGAATAGGTAATCGTACGGCTTTTAACAGTTATTATACCTTGTATAAAGCAAAAATGGCATTGTTACCTGAGACAGAGTGTTGTTGTATCTGAACTATAATTTGAAACAACTAGGACCTAAGTATAAAATCCATGTTAGTACGAATAAATGTACACAGTTTCATTTTTTAAATAACGATCGCATTATATTATAGAATCGTTAAGAAAATTAAGCAATGTTATGTTTGTATCTGTAAAAATAAAGTTACCTACTTTAGGGAAAGAAATCAATCGATAGGAAAAATCTCTTTTGTTTTTATTTTAAGTTCTCGAATTTCATAAAGCTCAATTACATTAAATGAATGTAATTTCAAACCTACTATAAATACCTACATCATCCATATAAGTAAACTTTTCCTACTACAATACTAAGGAACACTGCTTATTCTTTAACCTGTTTCATATATAATTTATGTTATATTATATTTACATTACATACCTACGGCCTGTACTTGAAACTGGTTCGCCTCTGCAGATGCGACGCACCGCATAATTGTCGCGTACCACATTCTTATTGCTAACTCACTGTAGATCTGTTGCTGACTCAAACCAGTCAAACTTTGACCTTAAGATCAATAAAAGTTACCACAATACTTACACTGGTTTCTTGTTAGTTCAAGCAGCATAGCTTGCAAGGTATTGGGATAAAAACTGCCTTTGGAATCTCCATTTGTCTCGAGGTTAAATACTTACGATGTTACGTCCAATGCCTCATCATGTTTATTATGTGAATATTTAACACTCCTCGCCGTCTTCTGGTCAAGGGTGGAATCACATAATACTTTTCTGTTTTTGGTAATATTATTATTTAGAGTCATATACGTACAACAACTATTATTGAGCCCTTGTCGGTGTGAAGAAGCGTATCTAAAGTAAGTGAATTCAAAATTATAGATAAAAAAAATCTATTAAATACATATTGTCCACGAAGATGCCTTTGTTACCCTATTTGTGGACGCGAAATGAACCCATGTAAAATGTATTTATTTATTTACGCAATGGAGCATCATAATATTTTTTTATGTTTAGAATTATCCTACCAACTACCTACTTAATCAATGTTGTATAATATCGATATAACAGTAATGATACGCGATTCCGACGCATTTAAGTGTAATAATGTTCATAATAAGAGTAACCCAAAAAACGTGCTTGAATTATAATATCATTCAGTTTTATTGCATGCAAAATTATAGGTACCTGGTTGCTGTTACCACTTCGACACACGCCTTCGACATCCATAAAAAACGCTGCCCTTTCAGCCGGTGCCAATTTATGACAATTCTTATATGATATAGTCAATTTAAGTAAAACGAAATATATCGAAGCGCAACACTGATATGAGTTACTGACTCGTATATTTTATCTATAACATTTAATGATACAAGATGTATAAAAACAATTTTAGTGGAAGTATGACACAAATAGTAGTAGAAGGTATTCGACTAAGCCAGAGCTCTATAAACTACATCTACTTATGTTTCATGATAAATGGTAACTGGCACTATTTATCATATTTTTTATACGATTATATGATCAGGTCTCCTGTATTAATGCTTTTCAATTATTGTCATTTATTTATTTTTTATTAAGACGCATGTAAACAGAAATTTAATATAACTACATTTGCAGATGTCCTAAAATCAGCTTCAATATGTATTGGATTTATAACTAGTAGCTGTGAAAAATTATTAAACCTTTAACCAAGGTAACGTACAATTTTAGTATTTTTATTACATTAAATGAAGCACTGACTAAGTACGGACACGCACCAAGGCGATAAAATACAACAATAACATATTAAAAACCTGGCCGAGCCTTATCTTGACTGCAGCCCATCAATGTCCTTTTATGCGTCGCCTAATTATGCAACGCATGCCGGCCGTCGAAGCCTTGGGCTTGTTTCTATTGTATACGAGTTACTCACTTCGCGTTAAGATGCTATTGAAAAATAGATCGACGTTTCATGTTACACCTGTAGCTAATCGATTATTATCGGTGTAATCTGTAGGCTTAATGGGCTCTTGTTTGGGGTGACTCATGCTGGATTATAGCAGACCATCTCCGAGTGGCGGTACAGTGTGAGGCGTACGTCGTCGTTCCAACTAGTGTATCAGTAAAAGGCCTGAGTTGCGAACGGTCAGGTGCCCTTTCCAGCAGTATTAATATAACTTAAAGTAACAAAACGTTAAATTTAATTTGTGTTATCAATATTTTTTGATGAAGAACATAATTTAGAGTTTGTCAACATAGCTATTAGAGTTTGCTCTTAGTTAGGGATTAAAACTAGTGGATCCACCAATATCGATCGACCAACTTCTATAGTACATTGTTGTAGAGGCTGGAAAGTAAGCAATAGATGAACGAGTTAGTTCGAAGGCCGACCCTTGAGGAGGCCTTCGATAGTACGAGTTCATCAATTGCACTTTTCGCCGAGGCTAAACATTGTGCTTTTCACGACCACTGAGAGGAAATAAAACACATTCATGTAATTAGAAAAAATACATTTTAATTTGTTGTGGCTGAACGCCATGATCTGTGCCACAAAAAAATGTACTAAGCAGTCCGAGGAAAATATCTGAAATAATTTTCAAAACGTCATATCTACCTACCTATGAAATCCGTGTTTAGATACGACATTTTACTTTACGTTCAACATTGTTGTACTGTTCGTGACGTTCATAGACGTACAGCTTTCAAATTTTGACAGCTATACAACTATAAGCAACTTTCCTTACTGTGTTTAGTCAAACAATCACCACATTTACGAACAGTGTTGTGAAAATTAAATTAACTACCAAGCGGTACATTCCTTAGCAACTCGTGGCAAAACGGATAAGATAAGTGCTACAACGATGATGAGACAAAATAACTTTCTCCTGTTTCCAAAAATAAGAGCATGGGCAACACTCTACAGTTTTGATGAAGCCTATAGCCTAAATAAATATTTATAGGGAAGGATTCACCGAAACGAATATCTATAAGTAAACAATCAGAAGAATTAAGTTAACCTACTCATCAAATTGAGGAATATCTTTTTGCGAAGTAAGTACAAGTATCTTCTCTTGCTGTCACTATATTCTTGGTATCAGTGTGTACATCGATGATGTTCTAATAAGCATTTTAATTTCCTCTATTGCGTTGTAAATTGTGCGTCCATCCGTCCGTCAGGGAAACACTTACCTCGCAGCTAAATTGCCCGGCTGCTGTTGACGTCACAGTATCGAAAAGTGTGATAGTAGGTGATTCGTATTTGGAACACTGTCACTTTGGTTGCTGTGACGCGGTGTGAAAGTACTACGTCACAATTACCCGCGTCACATCTTGCTCGTCACGATCACTTGCACTTTCAACGAAAGTGAGTGTGCGAAAGTGAATTCGGTCATACGTCATCTCGATGACGATCACTTTTACAGTATTTATGCGATCGATCATACATTTGCGAATCAAGATATAGTGCTTGTCATCATAATGAGTGCAACTTATTATCCAATTCTACAGGTGTTGATCTTACGGCAATGACCTATGACAGAAGAGGTGATGGAGGTAATTGACATCATTGATTTATTTACTCTCTTAAATGTAAATGCGATAACGTAATGCAGTGATATCATCTAGGGACGAATAATTTACTAAGCACCTACGGATTTCCACATTATAAAGAAGCTATAAATTGATTCCTCTATAAATAAGTAACTACAATTCGTTCTTGGTCTTCAATTCAGGCGAAGTTGTTTGTGTGACTTTGCACAATAAATTTAATTGGTAATAAAAAACAGTTGGAAATATTTTTTCCATAGTTTAGATATTTATAATGAACAGTTAAGCAGTTTCGTGACAAATTAACGTTGTTAATCTGACCTACATAGAACAATAATGGAGATGCTGGTGAGATAATTATGCGCTTTTTTTTAGAAAAAATAAACTGTTGATCTTTCAGACAAAACAGAAAATGAAATTCCGATAACATTTATGAAATTCAATTTTAGACCGTACGTCTTTAATTTTTACTCTTACTGATATCTTTGCTAGGCACACTGATCCAGTTTCTTATTGTTCAAACAATCACAGCACGTGTCCATATACTTTCAATTCAGAATAAAATGCTTTTATAAAAAGTTGATGCACCGCGATGAACTCGTTTCCCACTAGATTTATGTCGATCCGTAGAAAAAGTGGCGTAAAGTAGAGCGTGAGCTTTTATTACTGCGAATATCTTTCTCTGTTACTGTAACTTATCATTTCCATTCTACTATCGTTTAAATGCAGGTATGTATTGCTTAGACAAGATGATAAACGATGACATATATTTGAACTTACCTATCATTCCAAATCTTGAAACCATACAGTGTCATGATAATGAACTAGCCAGTGATTTTAGGTTTGCATAAATTAACCCTTTAACGGGCAAGACTCGAAAAATCGTGAGTTCAAGCGTCAATGCCATTATATAGTACGAAAAATGACTCTGTAGAGGCACATATGTATATAATAGGATAGTAGCCACAAGTTGGAAATTGCAAAGAAATAATTGATACTAAACATATTTATTAGCCCCAAGTTGGGTACCTAAGTATAGGTAAAACATACGTTTATCTTTCCCCAGACCATATTTACACTCAAGTTCAAACATACATGTAATTTGAAGTATTTAACTTTCCCTACTGTTCCTCTGACTTTATTTAATATCGAACTATCGATTGACGAAAACTGGTTGAGACGTGTGCCCTGTAGAATTAAAGAACTAGGTAGATAATAGACAGATACATAAAATATCTTCTGACTATAATAACGAAGACCTAAGCTCTATCTAGCGTCTATCAAAATGAAAAAAATCTATAGATAAATTTGAGATTGAAATAAAAAGATGATATGTATTTTATTTGTTCCGCAATGAAAAAAGATATCCATCGTGAGAGGCCGCAATGACCACACGCGAGCGTACACAATGGGATCGTTATTAAGGATGATTAGTTGCAGGATTACAGATAATTGCACAAAAACCGCGGGGTCGTCGAGTGTAATGCGTCCACGGAACTGGTTGTACAACTTGCGGCGGTTTTCATCGGGGCTCGAGGGCAACCGCGCGTAAAGAAACGTTTATGAATGTCGCTGAAATACTTCATACGCACTGAAAAAATGATTTATTGGGGAAGTAAGATTTTTAATTGACTTTGAAAGAAGGCTCTTTAACTGACTGAGTTACGTGACTACTGCTTCATGTCTGAATTGATTTAGAAAATAGAGGGCTCCATTTCTAAAATGATACAGACTCTCTTAGACTAATACAATTAGTGTAGACGTATCAGGACCTCATCTCATGGCGAATAGGGAAATAAAAATATGTAATAATACGGGGGAAATGGGACGGAATAGTATTGATACTATGTAATTTATAATAAAAATAAATAACAAGCTTATATTTCGACGAATTTGTATTTGAAATAGGTAATCACAAATAAAATTATAATGATTAATGCGAATAAAAAAAACTTGAAATGTGATCCACAACTACATAGAAAATAACCAGGTACCTACCATAAATATTCATAAATTCACTAGGTATACAAGGTATACATAGGTGTCTCAGTTATAATTCTACGGACGTTAGTGCTCTGAAAAAATATACCTGAGTCAAGAAATTTCAAAACTGTTTATTCCAACTTCCCAGACAACTTTACAACAGGCTATATAAATAGCTAGGTAGGACAGCACGGGCCCTGAGTGTAATATCGTTCTAGAAACGAGTTATTGTTATTGTTAACATTTGGTTATTGTTAACATTTGGTTATTGTTAACATTTGGTTAACTATAGGTACTTATATTGGAATCCATGACGAATTCATTATATTTAAATTATAAAACAAATAACACAAAAATTGAAACAGTTCGACTCGTAATATTTGAATAATTGTTCCATTTAACTAGCAAATCATAAATAAGTAGTAGGTATCTAAGCAATGACAGGGTCAGTTGGTTATGGTTAGGAATGCATAATGTTTAATGCATTTTTAGCTACTTTCCCACTCCTTAGTATTTGAAATGCAAAGAAACATAATGTCGTCAATATCCATCATGGATTTATCTAAATCCAATCAAGTACGACTGCCTACGGTAGGCGAATATAAAATCAGTAAGCAATCAAAGGCAATTAGAATTTGAATATTCACAGCCCATCGTATTTACATAGCATGTAGGACAAACATTTAATGTGGGTAAGTACTGCGCAAATTAACTCAAATCTGGCAATCACTCTTTATACAGCGTGAAGTAAAAAAATGGTAATAAAAGGTAATTAATTACTAGCAATAGTTTTCAAGTATTCTTTTTTTTCAAAGTTGATTTCAAATAAAAACTAATTAGGGCTTTAATAAAACAAAATGCACCGTCACATTTTTGTTTGACAAAGTTACCCATACAGTTTTTATGACTAACTTTCGTAATACAATGAAAACTTTGTTTTAATTAAGCTCTTAACTACATACAATATTTTCGCAACAGACTCTGAAAATTTCATTTTACTAGTAATAATAAATAAATATTATTATCATAATTTTATACTACCTATCAACAAGTGCCGTTATCTGGCATTGTCATGAGAGGGCTTTAGGGTTCTGTAGCCATAATGGCAAAAACGGAACCCTTATAGATTCGTCATGTACGTCTGTCGAATAAATTGAAATTTGGTAAGAATATGTGTTGCATGAACCGCTACTGAATTATGATATTATATTGTAAAAAAATAACTGGGGTTGGGGCTCTCCTTACATATAACTGAGGGATAGAAATATTTTTTTCGATGTATATAAGCGTAAAAGGTATCAATAGAAAGGTCTTTGAAAATGATATAAAGGCTTATATCATATTTTTATTTAAGTGAACCGTTTTTGAGATATCAGCACTCAAATCTGAAAAATGTGACTCTCCCATCTATTTTTTAAACTACGCGGTATAAAATTTTAAAAAATGTTATGCATATTAATAAACTCTCTCAACTATTTTTAGTTTTATTAAATTATCTCTTATAGTTTCTGAGGTAGATTGATTTAACTGTATTTTTTAAACATATTGTGAAAACACAAATCAAATTATTTATTAACTAAATATTTTGATTTGTACTTTTTTTTTTAAAGACGTTTTTTCTGAGTACGTGGGTTCGATCCCCACCTCGGGCATAGGTGATCTTGGTCGTTTTTCTTTGGTATCTGACATCTAATATTTATAATGTATTTTTTAAATGATTAATTGATAATGGAACGGAACCCTTCGCGCGCGAATCGGACTCGCACTTTGTTGTTTTTTTTTATTTGCGATTGCATTGTTGCTCAATAAAAAAATCTATAAATGCTCCGCAAAAGAATCCGCATTTAATTGAGCGATTTCAAGAAAAGCCCTCTTTACGGTAAAACAGCACGTATAATACTCAGTGGAAATACTAGAAATACTTTCGTATCATATTAATTTCGATTTACAACTATTTTTTAATTTGTGAGAAAATCAATCGTCTATGATATATTTGCTAACGAGACTGTATTAAATTATAATTGAACAAAAAATGTCATATACACTTATTGACCAGTCGCTCGCTGTGTCGATTTTCCACATTTCTATCCTTAGTGAGGAACGAAACTATTTTGTCACAAATGTAGGCCAATTAAGAAAATGATAGCTTAACTGTTAATGATTTTTATATATAATTAATATAATATATTTCTCAACTAACACAGTCAGCCTCTGTCGGCTGTCCCAGATCAAAGCCTAGTAAGTGTATTTAGCGAAATTTTACAGGAGAGGCAAATAAACATTTTGTTAAAAAAAAATAGTAGCAGAGACCTTTATCTCACAAGACTTTGTCTTATATAAAGAAGTATAACTTGCTTTATAAGACAAACTATTGAAACTTAATATATGTATCTTTTTAGAACTTTTATGTGCCTTACTAATAACTGATTACAAAAAAATAATAGAAATGTTATGTCAATTATAAAACTGAAACCTAGCAAGTGGTACAAAAATGGTAAATTTTACTGCTTGTAAGCAGTAAACTCTTAAAATGTCAAATATAAAATCAAGCAAATGCTTACTTTGAAATCCGGATTAGGATTACCATTTTAATAAGGTAAAGGTAAAATTGTAGTATAGTGCATTGGGGTAATTTCAAACTACAGAAATTCTGCTCGGGTAATTTCGGAATGAATCTTTATTATGATAAAAATAACGGTGTGTTTTATGGTAATTTCAAATAAGACGACTTATGAAATGACTGCAAAGCACCCTATTTAATTGCAATATAGGGGATTTCAATGATTTTGAAATTACTGACTACCAGTCCTTTCCCGCAGAGCTTCGCTACAAAGTACTTGCTAACAATTTACTACACATTGAAACTTCCCAAAAACATCATTCTAAGCCGATAAATGTCCACTGCTGGACATAGGCCTCCCCCAGTAGGGTCATTGCCATAACGAGTCATTTTATTTAAAGTTGTCTCTCTCTTGTTTTTTGTTTTTGTAACTTTTAATATGATTTCCACTCAGAATCGCGAGCTCTTTTGATTCTGATAGGAGAAAATGTTGGTATCATCTTCTGCTACGAGAGTATGCATGTGCAATAATTGTGCATACCATTCGAATATCACGTGTATAAACAGTACTACACACGCGACTATTGGCTTACCAGCGAAAATAAAAAAACGGCAATAAAAATTCAATCAGCAATAAGTTTTTCAAAAACTGTTGTACGAAATATCATTTGATATTCACAAGTCTTTGCGGCGAAGGAAAACATCGTGAGGAAACCTGTAGACACCTGCGAAGAAATTCCAGTGTGTATGTGAAGTCCCCAAAAAGTACTGGACCAGCGTCGGGACCACACAAATTAGGCACGTTTGATGTCGAGTTGTGGAAAGAAATAGAAAGAAATGACAAACACAATATAATAGCAACAAACAAGTATTGACATTATTTGATTTGTTTTATCAATACCTTCGTCGTAATTTGAAGCTTCTGATAATTTGTCCAGGGTTCTATCATAGAGAGACAACGGACAATACCGACAAATAACGCACGACCGTAATGATAGTGACGTTATGAATTATCGAAGATCCAATTTTGTTTATTATCAAATAGTACAATTTTTCGGTCGGTTCTTTGTCGGTTAACAACCAAAACGCCCTATACCAATCGTCAGTAGAAACTAAAATGATTGTAAACAAAGCCTAAATAATTGCATAATTCCATAATCGCGCACTTTTAGAACACAATCTTGGTCTCGTCACAAACTTAAAATCTTAAGCCTTGAGTTCACATACACTTTTAGTTAAATCATTAATATTTTGGCTACTTTGATGACGCTGCTGCCCGTCATCGATCGTCGATAAATAAATGGTCAATATCAATTCAATTCCTCAGTCGACTCTTACGACACCCGCGGGGCGGTGACAAAAACCGCAGGCAGGGAGCGCGGGAGCAGCGACCATTCGAACGCAAACTTCAACTTGATAGGTTTTATTTATTGTTATATTTGAATTCCTTGTACGACCCTTCGGCAATTATTAAAATCAAAAACTTAGTAAGGGACAATTTCCATATTCAAAAACCTAGTGTGTTCCATTTACAAACTCAAAAACCTAGTACAGCATGCAGTTGCCAGGTTTTTGGACTTGAAAATGTTACTTACTAGGATTTTGAATATGTTGGTGGCATGTAAGAAATGCCCTTGCTAGGTTTGGTGGGTCTCGTAACTTTGATTCTAATTGAGATAGAAATACAGGTGTTTTTGCATTAGACGCAGCTCAGCATTTGGGGCAGATACATTAAAAAAACGTATTTTGACAAAAAATGTCCCTTGCTAGGTTTTGATTTGGGACAGCCGCTGTAGCCTAGTTGGTGGTGACCCTGATTATTCGTAAATTCATTTATCACAAATATTTGTTCCTTGGTCATGGCTGTCTATGTATTTAAGTATCTATATGTGTCTATCTATTATAATATATCGTCGCCTGGTACCCACATCACAAGCATTAATTGAGCTTACCGTGGGACTAGGTAGATTTGTGTAAGATGTCCCAAGATATTTATTTATTTAACTAACATAATGTGTATATATATAGCCCTTAACTGGCCGTGTGGTGTCTGCAGTAACAATACATTTGCCACCATCCCAACTCTTCCCGCAGGTGTCGTAAGAGTCGACTAAGAGATCGAAGTGTCACTGACCTTTCTTTGATAGAAGATTGATGATGGGCAGCAGCATCATTTTAGTGAACACATTACTGCGACCGCCAATCTGCTTACCCAGCGTGGTGATTACGGGCGTTTACCATCTAATGTGTTTATACGCATAGTTAATAGGAGAGGCCTACGTCCAGCAGCGGACTGATATAGGCTGATGATGTGATGAATTTGTCACTTATAAGCGCCACGAAGTTCGAACTATGACAGTCTCCGTCACGTAGCTTATATAGCTGGAGGTGCAGGGTTCGAGACGGGAGGTTTGGGAGACGTCTAGCCAACGCAGCCAGTTGTTGAGTCGGACGAGAACAACTTTCCTAATGTGGAATCACTACAATAACCACGACCACTCTGTCAGAAGTAAATGACTAAGAAAAAGGCAGGGTTTGAATCCCAAAATAATTTATAAGACTGTTAAAATTGTCGTGATGGGCAAGAAAGCATAAGATGATTTAATGACTTCATAAGAGACCGTAATAACTGTCAACATTGTATGTAGTTTAAAATAAATTTCCAATTGTAATTCGTAAGACTTCAGACGAAAACACATTTTAAGAGGACTAGGTCACTAATTAAGTAATTTTAATGACGTCGGTGTTAGCTCACTCATTGTTTTGGTTGTCTGGTATTTAGAAACAAGAAACATTTATTCTACGTTGCAATAACGAGTGGAACCTAATTGCGATGTAAAATGGCTTGATACTGGCTTAATAGCTGTAATCTGTGAGGAGAGTTACTGTTACACGTCTTAATGTTGTGTCGACGGGCTTTTGTGCACACGTGTGTTAGTTGCACTCATAAAACATGACAGTTACGCCGGAATTCGCGGCACGCAAACAATGTCGGTTGCCTGGCAACCTTATACTTGGATTCAGCGACCGCATTAGGCGAACAACGAAGTGTAATTGCTCTTTAAGAAGCGGCTCTCAAGTCTCGGGGCTGTAAACGTAGATGGCTAATTAAAAAAACGCTACACTAAATCTAGGGGTGAATATTAAGATATTCAGCCTTTGATTTCAGTGTATCTTTTTTCCATTTGTAGTTCACAGGTTCTACGATTAAGGTTTACAATTTAGTATAATCAATGCATTTAGATCGGCTTAGTTTACTTGGCTCAGGGCATAATCAACAGCGATGTCCGAAACCGACAATTCCAAGTAAAAGTTATCTGTATGTATACACTTTTTATGTTTATATTAGCGCCAGATAAGTCTGGCGCTAATATAAACATAAAAAGTGTATACATACAGATAACTTTTACTTGGAATTGTCATAAAAATATAAAAAAATATATATGTTGTCCATAATGTTATATCGCACTCGAGTGTAACGCTCGATGAGAGGTAATTTCAGAAGCGGATGACATAAATGTGCGATCATTATTAAGTGTAACTTAAAAAACCTGATATTATTTTATTATTAATGCCTTGGTTTTTTTTTTTTTTTATATATTTATTTTCAAAACTACAATTTATGTATAGATTAAATCTAACTAATCTACTTAACCTAACCTATATCTAAGATTGGCCCTTGGTTAATTTTATTACCCGTATTAGATTTACACACGGTATGTGTTCATGCCACAAAGTGATTTGGTGACTGAGGGCATAATTATCCTTCCCACTTTTAGATGATGCTAGTACCGTAACGGGGATAGAATGATGGCTTCCAATTGCGGCGTTCCAATGGCAGTTGTCCGTAATTTTTGGTAGTTCTAAGAAAATATTTCGATTATGTAATCACTTATATCGACCACATGTCAATTTATGAAAAGTTTAGTGCATATGCAGGCACAGGCTGAATTTCAAAGTTTTATTGTGCTATGGATAAGCTTTTCCTTATCTGACTATAGTTATACGATAATTAATAATAATAGACCTTTCCGTCTGTGTCAGATGTTTTAAGCAGCATCCAAACGACACTTGCGTTCATTGTTGTATAGCCCAATGCGGGAGAGGATCCCGCGTCCAGACACACGACAGGTGTGTGCTCCCCCAGGTGGTCGAGGGTTGGAGGCCTGCTCGTGGCGCCTCATACGCTTCTCCTTTACTGAGGTGAACCAGGATTTGTCGTGCTTTGATTGACCATCATGGACAACGCGACGCCACATGGCGTCGATAGTTAATAAAACAATAATTAAAGAGTGATTCACACTAAACAAGTTTTTTTTTTTTCAATATTCCGATACTGACAGAAACTAGCTATATATGATTACAGCCTTTCGCATTTATACGACGTAACAGTAGTAATTAATATGTATCTTCAAGCAAAAAGTTGACAACCTATTCGACTAGCCCATTTTCTTTGTTTAATGAATAAGTATGAATGTCTAAGTAATCGATGATTATCCACTGTAATTATACTGGGTAAGCTCGATTTCATTTCAGGTTATTAAATTCCCAATTTGCTGTTTTTTTACTGTATGTAGTAGATATTTATTCAGTCGTGTTTCTTAACCCTTAAATCGACAACGACACTTTTTTTGAAAAAATACATAAAACTATAGTTTTTATGCCTATTTATATGATTTTAAATAACAGAAAATTAATAAAAAAAATCTCTTATGGATAGTTTTTCAGAAATCATATGTCAAGTATGTTGCACGTTGCCAACTATGCAGTGAATAGGTATTGGGCTTGAACGTCCAGTATTTTTGCCATTGCCAATTGTACGGTTAATTTAGTTTATTATATTTTTAATTTTTTTTTACATATATTATAGGAAACAAGATATTTTATGTCAAAATCCTTATTAAAAAACTTATAATTTCAATAAGTAAGTAGTAATATCTTAGAACCTGTGGACTACAAATGAAAAAAAAAGGGACACTGAAATTCAAGGCTGACATAGAATAATATAAGTTTTTATAAATGGTAAATATAAATTCACGTGGTTCTATGTCAGCCTTTGATTTCAGTGTATCTTTTTTCCATTTGTAGTTCACAGGTTCTACGATTAAGGTTTACAATTTAGTATAATCAATGCATTTAGATCGGCTTAGTTTACTTGGCTCAGGGCATAATCAACAGCGATGTCCGAAACCGAATGATGTCCTTATCATACGGGAAGCAAAACTTTTTTCAGATTGACTTTTGTTTACATGTTTGTTGGACTTAAATAAAAGAAATTAAGTCACTCCAATGAAAAATCAATACTGGGAGTCACTGAAAATATGCTGTTTTCAGTACTGCTGTGCAGCATCTTCCTCGTCTGAGTTTTCGGCATCTAGGAAACTTTTTTTGGACTTGAAATCACACAGCTTTATTAGAAATACATTACATAAAAATAATATATAAAATAAATAATAATTATTTGATATATTGGGCAGCAAAAGCTCATTGAGTGCGAAGATCTATTTCGTTATTAGTACCTACGTCGTTATGAGTAGTATGTAAAAAAATGGCCATATAGCGATATTATGATATAGATGTTATTGCAGGTCACTTAGTACTGGTTTTTACATAAAAAGTGTCACATTTTCATATAATTTGAGTGGTTTTACTCGAAATTATAATGTGTTGATGAAGCACGGCAACATTGGCAACGAGAAAAATACTGGACATATTTAAAACACCGTATCATTGGCAACGGGAAAAATACTGGACATAGCAACAACAACATAAAACATGGCGTAGTTGCCAACGGGAAAAATACTAGACATTCTACTTTGCAAGTAATAAACTCATTGATGAACTGTGTTAGAAGTTTCAAGTAAACAGAAATATGTATTTCAAGTATTTAGTTAAATAGATGTGCAAATTAAACAATACCTTATCATACAAAATTACGAAACAAAAATTTTTTAACGTTAGGCCGGGCGACGTGTCCTTCCCAATTGGGTATCTTGGCGGCGATTTATGACAAACTAGCGTTTCTGTTGGCTCGACACATTTTTTTTCAGAATAATAATCATTATGCAATACACTTACACTGCTTAGTTTTCGCTTCAGCGTTTTGGTTTCTTGTGTAGATTTTTGTATTTTGGATGTCTAGTATTTTACCCGGTATCGAATTAAGGGTTAAAACAAAAAGTAAAGTTCACTGTTGTTTGTATAATAAAAATCTTTTCCGACAATCCGACATCTTTTCATCGTCATACTTATACTTCTTGTAAGATTTTAAGCTAAAATGGTAATATACATATTATCCATGTCGGAGATATGAGTTACTAAATCTAGAAAACGATAAGCAATGTTTTGCTTGGAGTGGTCTTTGCTTGGTCCATGCAGGTTTGCAGGTAGATGATACCAACCTATGAACAGGTGGCTGGTGACCTGACAGTATAAAAGGTCACTACTGCAGTGTTCATCAATTCATTCCCGTGTTAGACATAGAACGATTCACTCTTGTCTTGTTATGTGAAGGGTTTACATTCTTACGAAGGAAGTTATTTCTATGGGGTATGCATCTATGCATGGACGCAAGCTTAGAACTCTCCATTCGTTTTCTACTACTGTGTAGATGCGTAGATACAAGATTCTGAGTAACGAGTAACAAGTAGCTAGGAGGCAGATAACTAAAATCCTACCCCTCTTAGCTCGGCTGTCATTAGAGTTCCCGATATCAGCAAGTGAGATGAAGACTCAAGGCTCACGTAACAGTGAGTACTGGTATTGTATCACATGTAAACGGTAAGGTTTAAAATCGACAACAGTTGGTAAGGTAATGATTGTTCACTATGTTTGCAGATAAGTTTGATTTGAGTCGTGATTTAGAAAACTGCTTTGTTCTTTTTTTGTGATTACTGTTGTAAGAAAACGTGTGGGTAGGTATCCTACCCTATTGGAAAAAATAAAAATAAAAGCAGTAATTATAGTGATTTCAAAGTATATCATGAGCCATACTTATTACTTACTTAGTTGTGAAATACTAGCAGTACCAAAATATGGGCAGGTAGCCCTTTGTTTTGTTTTGTTTTCGAGTCTACCAAAAATTAATTTGTGATAGTGATAAACATTTTCAATCCATGCCTTGTGTTAACAGTTTTCTATGCGTGTGAAATTACCGTTACAGATGTTCAACCTCAAGATCACTGTGAGAGTGGTCAGCGGTTTCGTCCATGATGACTATGCTGTGGTGATGACAATTTATTGCAAGGTGTACACGAAAATAACAGATAAACTGCCAAAGATGCGAGTTTTGAAGCAACAGAAACAAAAGGACAGGTTTCGTTCCTATTGTTTTAATGCAAAATTCGAAGTAGTCATTTAAAAATTAACGGTTGACATTTGTTTGTAGCGTGAAGTTTTGTGTCCTCAAAACGTTTTATTATTTGCGAGATTAACTTGGTTGTAGTAAAGTGAAGTCCATCATTATTTTAATGACAAAGTGTACTAGATGCCAATACCCTAAACTTAACTTTCTAGTCTCGTTAGAGCCCAACCTCATCGGGCTGAGCCCGCGTGCAAATTATTTCTGTGATGAAACTGATACCGTACAATTTGATATTTTCAGTTCAACATGGTTAACCAGAGCAACCTGCCGGCATCATGGCTGTTGCTGTCATCACGTCCCGACGGCGTGGCAGAGGAAGACTGGTGTCGCTTCTGCCTATCGTGAACACGTGGTGCAACGCGTGGCGTGCCCACACCATTACAACAGACAGCGTTGTTGATCCGGTGAGAAGTTCACATTTTGTTGGGCTATTTGAGCCCTGGGCTGATCAGTGAAACTAATGTTGTAGTAGTAATCGCGGGATTATCCTTTTGAGTTTATCAAATTGAAAATGCCGACGATGATGATGAAGGTCATGATGAAGGTCATGATAAAGGTCATGATGTAGGTCATGGTGAAGGTCATGATGAAGGTCATGGTGAAGGTCATGATGAAGGTCATGGTGAAGGTCATGATGGTGGTCATGATGATGATCATGATGACTGTCATGATGATGGTGATGATAATAATTTCTTATTATTTGGGCTGTCAATAGTTTCAGTTTGACTTCTTTAGTTCAATTAAAATTGTAAGTTTTATTGAAATCAATCAATTAGTTTGCAATCGTGGAATGAAACTTTTTACATTTTTGTTGGGTTCAGTTTTCTCAGACTACATACACCATTTATCATTCGTAGTCGTAGGTGTAAAATCGGATCTATTTTTCCGTCTCAGTGCGGCCACGATTGTGAGTGGCGTTCGTTTGGTTTAATGGTGTATGTGGTCAAGGCGTTTAGATTGTGCGACATACATGTAGGTGGTTGTTAAGACTCAGTTGCTGGGTGTAGCATCTGGAGTATTGTAACTGCTGTGAGTACTGCAACCCATTTGTTGGTTTGTTGAAGTGTTTCATTTGACTATTGTAGAACTGTGTCGGTTACTGGCTAGTAAAGTAGTAAGTACATAGTTAGACTGACTAGTCTATTTCGAATGTTAATGAAGTTGATTTTAATTCCCTGGGTTGATTAAACGAGTACCTTAAGAAAATATGATTCTGAATTGCGGCATTAAAATCATCTATTAACTACTTTAAATGCGGAAAGGGTAATTTTTAAATTTAATGAGTTCTAATCATCAGTCATGTGAGCTTTCAATGGACCGAGAGCAAGTCCGAGGGATTGAGCGTGATCGAATAATCGCATCGGAAGTTCCGGAGCATGTAAAAGGTGCACGTGGACTGCTTTTTATGTGCAGTATACTCTTTGCGAGGAGTAGCACTTACGCGGCTGAGATGGTTAACTTCTGATAGGTTATTGGATCCTAACAATCCGATGGACTGAAATGAAATCGGATGGTTATGATGTAACCTGGTTGAGTAATTTACGTTTTCGTTTGAGTCGAGAGGTTGACTAATTTGAATCATTCATTAATTGAGATCATTTTGGTAATGCCACAAAAGAAGTTATTGTTGTTAAACGGGATGAGGTGACTATGTCACAATGTGAGTTTCCGATAGACATAAACGTGACTTGTGTTTCCTTAATTTTGATTTTACTGGTAACTGAAACTGAGCTGGTGGCACTATCAAAATTGTCTAACAAATTGAAGTTCATAAATGATTGAATACAGATAACATTTTGTTGTTAATGAAAATGCTAGAAAGCCAAGTACCACGTGAAGTAGATGAAGATTGTTGTGGCATGAAGGATGAGGTTCTCAGTTCGGTTGGTCGACCGTACCAGAGGCTTGATCGTAGCCGTAGCCCGTTAGAAGTCGGTGTCTACCTTTGAGTAGTCCGTGGGTACGCGGTGCGCGATAAGCTCTGGCGGAGGTCGGGTCTTGTAGAGACCGTAGAGTCAGGGTTGACTCGGCGATCCCTTGGGGATGCGCGTAGTATGTGGTTATGTGATACCCAATAGGCCACGAATGAGAGACCTGCTTCCGAACGTTTGCCGTCATATGTTTTACGTAAAAGGTGGCTATGAAAGCCAGGTGGTACTTGTCTGGTCTTGCATTTTAATTGGTGGTAATGAATTGACTTTAAGTGATCCTAAATTCAGTTGCAAAGAATAAAATTATTTTCCTTGAGTTGAGTTGATTTTACGTAGACAGATAATTTGGTCAGGAGTAACCGAGTGGTGACAAAGATTACTGATGTACGTGTTTGTTTCAGATACAAGCGAGGACGCTTGTCTTGTCAGTATGGCCGTGTCGGAGATATGAGTTACTAAATCTAGAAAACGATAAGCAATGTTTTGCTTGGAGTGGTCTTTGCTTGGTCCATGCAGGTTTGCAGGTAGATGATACCAACCTATGAACAGGTGGCTGGTGACCTGACAGTATAAAAGGTCACTACTGCAGTGTTCATCAATTCATTCCCGTGTTAGACATAGAACGATTCACTCTTGTCTTGTTATGTGAAGGGTTTACATTCTTACGAAGGAAGTTATTTCTATGGGGTATGCATCTATGCATGGACGCAAGCTTAGAACTCTCCATTCGTTTTCTACTACTGCGTAGATGCGTAGATACAAGATTCTGAGTAACGAGTAACAAGTAGCTAGGAGGCAGATAACTAAAATCCTACCCCTCTTAGCTCGGCTGTCATTAGAGTTCCCGATATCCATATTTTATAGATACATAATATATACACGGAATAGATACATAATATAGTCATGGGACATGAAGGGAAAGTACCTTAAATATTCTAGAGAGGATATTTTGCTGAAAGATGACTTAATGTTATTTTTAAAAATAAATAAAACTGCAAAGTTTTTCAAAAAAAATGTTTCTTCACCCGGAAATCGAACCGACTACAATTTTTTTCAAATTTTGAAGCAAACATTTTTGGTTATTCTTTTAGTTTTAGATACTGTTTCTTAAGAAAATTGTTATTTTATATCCATTCTACCGAATGACATCATAATATTACGAAAATATTTTTTTTTCGTAATAAAGTAGGTTCGGTGCCTAGTAGTTGGGTCAAACGCAAACCGATGTTCGGAGTCTTTCCGGTGGACAATCTAAAAGTTAAGGCCTATAAAGCTTGATTTTCATATGAAAGCCTAATCTTCATTAAGACATCCTCCTTTTCCAATGCTTTGTATGATAAAAATCATTACTACCTGTCCACAGGCTGTTAACTATCGACCACAGGAAAGAAAAAGTGCGTGTTCAGCTGAACTGTAGAGACCCTCTTTCCTGTGGCCAATGGTAAGCAATTGGTAGGAGTGTAGTCAAGATTTTTATCATACAATTCAATAGGAAAAGAGTGCCTTTAAATGACAATAAGGGCTTAATAAGAAAATTAACTCTCATAGCCCTTAACTTTTAAAATGTCCACCGGAAAGACTCGTAACATGATTTTAAGTTTGACCCAGTTAAAAGCTATATTTTTTTAGATTTTTTTTGTATGCAGTATTA
Organism: Thaumatotibia leucotreta; assembly: GCA_025490895.1. NCBI lineage: Eukaryota > Metazoa > Arthropoda > Insecta > Lepidoptera > Tortricidae > Thaumatotibia > Thaumatotibia leucotreta. The sequence goes on along the minus strand of JALPQI010008071.1, from coordinate 40,315 downwards.
TTTAATTTTCTAAATAAAATAAAGTCTCAGCAAAATATCCTATCTACGATATTAAATTTAAGGTACTTTCCCTTCATGTCCCATAATCTTGGGACACCCGGTGTACAGATTCATCAGAAATATGAATATGTATATGATCTAAAAGGGGGTATTTTCCATCAAATCGCACACTGTAACTCACAGTTACCCCGTGAAGATAGTTTACCAACATGGTAGGTACCTGTAATTTACCTAAACCTGATAAATATACCCTTTTAAATCAGTAATGCAGTAATAGATACACGTATTGTTAGCAAATGCTTCAACTGCATTCAATCTTCTCGAGATTATACTTACTTAGTGTAATGAGACTAATGAGCGTGTCTTTCTCGTGGTGCAAGACAGGAGAGATGTTTTCATAACTATGTTGTTTTAACTTACATAAATATTTTCCTGGTTAAGTTATATATATACACAAGCGGCTTAGCGACGGGTTAATGTGTATACCTACTATCTGCCAACAACTCCGTGACACTTTTTATAAAGCGACGGCAGCAAACAAACATAGGTACCTCCCAACATGCATACTATCAAGTCTATGCAACTTCAAAAAATCGTCCGTTTAACTGTTTGACCGTTTGGCATATGGCGTTTTTATAAACGCACGCTAATACGCTTATTATGGCATTTAGCGTCTTTTATTATGAAAATTAATTGAAAAACTGGTCATTTATTAATGTAATTTCCTAAATCGTCAGGGATAGTGTAATACCGCGTAACTAACAAATTCAATTAGGCTCAATTTGAGTGTCAATTGTTTGATATTTGAACTCAATCTGTTTTGGTAGTTACGCGGTGTTGCACTATTCCTGACGAATTGAATGTTTGCCCCACTGCAATAAATAGTTTCGTTAAAAAAATAATAAATCTATAACCCTTTACACCCACACAGAGGAAAAAAATCTATTCAACATATTAATGCTCATACTAGTGCACAATCTTTTGCACACACTGAGTTCCTATGTGTGAATCCATAAATATTTAAAATCGGTTTGTTATACCAAGTACCCACATTACATTTATACGAGTTACTGAAGTGTTCATGGACGGAATCACATCCTACACAAAAACTACGACTGCTAAATTACTAAGTTTCTAACACAGTTCCCGGCAAGGCGGTCATTGATTTCTAAGATTGTTTATCGCCACGTACGACTAGTCAAATTAATAACTACTTAACAAAAAGTCTCCTTTAAGTAGAACTAAAAATCTTGCGGTTTTATTCTCATAAAAACAAGTAAATCAACAACAAAACAGTAACCTTGTGATGTTTTAAACTTTAAACTATGAAATTATTTATTTGTACTACTGTAAAGTCGGGTTGCATTAGCCCTAGGGGGTATCAATGCCCACCCAAAAAATGCATCTTGGCAAATTAATAATTGAAAAAACGTTAGATGATATCTTTATTTTATTCAAGTCAATCAAAGTCGTTTTTTTTGTGGGCAGTGTTACCCCCTAGCCACTTAATTGCTTTTGGTAAATGTGGATACCAACTGTCACTTTTATGTTACATAGGAATAAAGCTCAACCAAAATTTCATGGTGCTGGCCGGGGCATTGGCAGACCGAGAAGGAGATGGCGGGACGACCTGGACGTATTTTATCCGAATTGGCGGGAGAAATGTGACGACCGGGCCGAATGGAGGAAAAGAGGGGAGGCCTTTGCCCAGCAGTGGGACACTAAACCAGGATGTTAAAAAAAAAAAAAAATCAAAGCAAATGAGTGGATAGGGCTACTGTAACCCGACTTTACCGGTACTATTCATACTATGCTCGGAGTAGGTATCTCCGCTCCAACTCGTTGAGATTGAGATGATTATGTTCGGCTTATGCCACACATTATCGTGCTGTGCTTTGATACGCTTCGTGCCCCGCTTGTTACGTATTTTATCTTATTTACTCAGAGTTATAAAACATATATTTAGACTACTAAGACTTTGGCTAGCCCTAACTTTATATTATTGGTGATTTTGCAGAAAATCCCGTCGCACTGTGCAAGTGTGCAACACTGACAAAATATACCTAAGACATTATACTTATAATTTTATTTATTAATACACTGTGAAATAAGAATAGCCCAAAAAGTAGAAAAGGTGTTTTCATAGTATAGTCATCCTAAATAATTTATTTCCTAAATATTCAAGTTGCTAAGTCCGGGAGAAAGTAGGTACCTAGTTTTAAGAAAGTGTGTAATGAAAATTTCGGAACAAAATTTCTATATTTTTTATTTATTGTACATATTTACAAGCGTTATAGTTACAGCCATAAAACACAATCAAAAACAATAAAATTGTATAAAAAAATAGTCAAAATTATATTAAAAGTATATAATACTTTACTCTAAGGAATACTTTTGCGACGTCCGTAACCACAAGCTTAACAAAATTTGCTGAACATAGAAAATTAAATAATCTGTTGTCTTCAGAAGCACTGACAAGAAAATACGATATTTAATGGCCACATTTTTTTCTATATTCCATTCTTATTTAAGTTATAGAAATTGGGAACAGGTTTCTTTTATCAGTTCCTGAAATATACAGGTTGGTCAAAAAATAAGGGAATTTCCGTTGCCAGTGAGCTTTTTTGGAAATTAGTTAAAGTTTCAGAACTAATACTACCTAGTAAGGAGGTAGTGCTTAATGGTAGCAACTAGTACTATTATACGCATAACTTCAAAAAACGACCCTTCTGAAACCCTCAAAAAGCCCCTTTTCCCTATTTCAATTCTAAAACTCACAGGCAACGAGAATGCACTTATTTTTATTCCACCCTGTGTAATATACTATTTAGGAACTGCAAACAAGAGGCGTAAGCGTACGTAAGTAGGTACATAATTATTATAATAGTGTACGCTTTATACATAAAGTTTTACGTAGAAGTCTGTCCACGAAGCATAAGCGCCGCGTACGGAGCAAGACATACGCCTAGGCATACCGCATATAATACGCCGGGTTACATCATGCCAGTACGGGTATAGTTTTATTTAATTGAGCTGGGCTAACACATTCTCTCATTTTAGTAGCAGTAAAATGCATTGTGTATATAAAAATACCATAAAATATTTAGTAGTTAATTTTGGATACAAGAAATAGGTAGCTGATAAATGAATCTGATATTTCATTAATGAAGCTAATTCTATAAAAAACACGTTCAGAAATGAAGTGCTATATTATGTATCATTACGAGTAATGTACGTGTCCGTTTAATTATCTGTTTATTTACTTGGGACCCGTGTGTAAATCCTAAATTGTATCGAGATAACTAGGATTTTGATATTATTATCGTGACAACAATTGGTAAAACTTCGCACTATTAATAAATATAAGCACTCGATTAAGTGGTCATTACATTTTCGAAATGCCCAATTTAAAGTAGAGAAACGATAATTTTAAGAATGAGAGAAAAGATAGCTTGCGCTACGCTAATGTTTCGCTTCGTGGACACACCCTTTATGTTGAAAAGGTAAAACTCCGTGTGCCCGAATCTGTGCCTGTGGTTCCTGTTTGTATACACGGTTCTCAATTTTGACAAAGTTGGGAATTATAATCCTACACTGTGTTGATTTAACATAAACAAATTATTCGGAATTATTAAATATTTATAATCAGTTTTGGTATAAAATCTGTTATTTATCTCGAATTTTTAAAACGTAATATACGTCAAAATTCTCAGCTTCGTCTAAATTAGAACCGGATAAACATTAAACCCTGTTAATATTTATGCTTAACTAGTTACCAATAGTGTTGTTCAGCATACCAAGCACTAGTACGTTTTACTGACAGTTATAAAATACACTGTACATGAATATTTTATAGACACACTACAATAAATTGTGCCTTCGTCACATGTCATATTCCGAAAAAAATTTACAATCCTTACTGCGTGTGAAAGTGTATTTCTATAGACATGTAGTGTTTTACTAAGTATTTATTCGATTATATTGCAACTATTATCGAATATAAGCATCTATTTTATAATTGTTTATTTGTTGGATTCTAACTGTCCTAGGGACTTACAGTTCATTAGGTATCCTATTGTGAACTTCCCTTTTATCGGAAGATTATATATTACGGATTATTGTCGTATTTAGGAGGACTGTCCCAACTCAATATTAGAATCTGGCTTTGTAGGCATAATGGTTCATATTCAGGACAAATATTTTATGTACAAAAGAGCTTTGAATATATACTGACAGATATGTATGAAAGCAAAATGTATTCATAGTTAAAATAGTCGAGTCCAATTATGTCATCAGTCCTCCACGCATCACAAAGCGAATAAAGGCAGACGAATTAGTTACGCAGTAGAGCACACGATAGAGAGTTTTTTTAGTACGTTCTGTTTTTAAAATCATTATCATAACGTAATTTCGGTCCATCTATATATTTAGTAATGACAGCGAGACTCGGGTTAACGGGCCGAAGCAAATGTGAATGGAATAATACTTAACTATATAGCGGCCGGCTTTACGTATTATAGCAATTAACTTAGAAAAATAACACAACTCACAAACAATATAATTATAAATCACTTTTACATAGTCTTTCAAGAAGGTTAAATGAATCACTCAGTATTTTGCAAAGGTTTCAACAACATTTCATCAAAATTGTGTATATAATTTTCTACAACACTAACTTTAGTACATATTCAGTACTGACCATTTCAATACTCGTATGAATTATGAAATATCTCAATTAAACGATTCATTTATTCGTCTAATTACTCTTTACCAACGTCTACATACCTTGTAACGGCTGTACCTTGTATATCCAAATCGAAACACACAAGAGTTCCTTTTTTCAAGGAGAGATTTATTGGCAACGTTCATAACGCATTTCGCGATATAAAATACTTTATCATCTGGCACTTTTATCTAACACTACTATACAATCTAATGACATCACAGTATCAAGTTCTTTACAATGCAATTGTGATTTCAATGCCATGGTTTTAATTTGTTTTAAAACGCACTCAATGCTTACCAAAGCGCAAATAATTTTAATAAGTAATATTACGTATCGTTTCTAGCACATTTCTGTAATAAAAATCTAGTTAGTTAGTTAATACTCGTGTTACTACCGAAAGTATATTCAGTATGCCATGAAATCACAACCGCAATGTTACAAGTTTTATTGAAAGTTCTTATAAATTCAATAGAACTGCGATGATACTGTTGCAACTTACTGCTAAGATTAGTTTAGTACTGATGCCGAGAAACGTGGGCTGGGAACTGGTAGACGTAGGGGACCGCTGCCTGTGTGTAACAAAACGATACATAAATATTTACGATTCATGAAAAAAAAACATCAACACATTATTATAATAAAGTTGAAATACGAGGGCTACATGAGGCTTTTTTATCTTGCCAATTTGAGGGCTAAAATTTAAATCACACTCGACAGTCCGAGGTTCGTTGACGAATACGAGTGGAATCGGTGTTTGTAAATGAAGACTGATTTTTATAAGACTAAATAAAACATACGATTAATACACGTGTCATCACGATTTTAGCGTCTATATTTTGTTTTTGGGTCAAAATTCTTTTCGTTGTCTTGTTTCGTACCACTCTGTCACGCTTTTAGTTGCTGTTTCGACTCAGTGCGAGTATTTTAAAAAATCCAGGCATTTGTATATCTTTTCTATGCTGGATTTTAATCCATACATCAGAAATTGAAAACAAAACATCATCTCATACAAAAACCACCACTGCGTCACGTTTTTTAGGGACACAAAATAAGACCACGAAAATAATTTTGACCCTTTTATTAGATCTTTTAAATTGAATGAACCAATATTCCCCGTACTGCTAAAGTAATTTGTGTAGTACTTACTATAACTAATTTAAGTAAGAGAGTTAAAGAAACTTGGGGCGGCGTTTGCGCGACAGAGGTGGTGATCCCCGATCCGGTTTCTACCTTGTTCAACAAATATCGCTTGCCATCCAGCGCGGCAATGCCGCAAGTATGTTTGGCACTTTTGGACAGGGTGGGAGCCGGAGCGGGGTATAATTTACTTAGTGCTTTGTAGTTTTAGTTTTAGGTAATTTTTTAGGCATAGTTTTAAATTGTTATAGTGTAGATTTTGTAATGGCTGGTTTTTTATTTGAATAAAATGGTATTTAAGTAAGCATTACGTACCTCTTGTGTGTTTCGTGTGTTCCTCTTCGTAATATCTTTCTCAAACTGCCACTGCAAGTCGCTGGAGGAATCTCGTCTATCATTAACATTGTTCTCATCTATTGCGTTCAATTTAGCGTCTTCTTGCTTAACTTGTTTTGGCTGGTTATCAGGATTGTAAGTAGGAAGGAAGTATCTTAGGCCAAAACCAGGTAGGCTTTGTGAACTCAAAACCTGAGAAGGTGTAAAGAAGTTCTGAGGCTGGAGCGGCTGCGCTGGTATTGGTTGACGGTTTGGTATGTAAGAGTTGACAAATCTTTGCGCGTTGTTTAGTGGTTGCGGAGAGTAGACAACCTGCGTAAACCTTGGCTGTGGTACGAAGAGTTGTGGTCGCCTGTTAAATAGACAATTCTAAAATCAATCCTTCATGTTCATTAAGTTATAAAAATAAAATAAACAATCAAATCACTCAAAGTCACTTCTAGTTAATGCAAAATTGCCATTAACGCTAGTGTCAATTCAACATTTCCAATAACTTAGCAATGACTCTAAGTGACAATATTTCTGTTCCAATTGTATGTTTCTTATATTTTAATACCTACCTTGTTCTGTTCCATTAAAAACATTTGTCAATTATTACAGTTATACGAGAATTATTTAGATCTTGATCTTTGCTATTTCGCGAACTTAATTAGAAAATTTGCATACTTAGCGAATACGTGGGAGAATCTAAAAATAAATGAACTCTTTACAAAGATGTCAAAATCAAGCAATGATAATAAGTCACTTTAACCTTGTTTTAAAATTAACATTGTCTTACATTGCTTGTTACGTTATAATTTCTTGAACTTTAATATCAAAAACCTCTTGTTAATCTAGATCTGACTGACGAAATTATGAATAGAATGTATACCTACATCTACAACTACATAGAATAGGAGGATTTTAAGCTGTGATGTTACGATAGTAGCAAGCTGCAGGATTGCCATACCAGTTTATAATTCAATTCATTCATAGATTGATTATGCAACTGTATAATAACGCATACAATACAGACACCCGATGATACAGGAGGCTAAAGTGTTGTATAACAGTTTTTATCTTTGAAATCGTAAATTTCATTCTATTGAATATGAGGGTCAGTCATATCACTGATAATTACATTGTCTCTTAAGTGTCGAGGTCTTATATCTGTAATCATGATACAGGAACGATGTTCGGATAGGATTTGAGTTTGAGGCCGTGTCTGTCATTGAGCATTAGTGTCATGCGTGTTCTCAGGTTGTTGTATCCAGATAGGCGCTAAAACGCAAATAACTAAGTACCTACCTACTTTGTAGGTACTACTAATGTATATAATCCTCATTTGTATGAGTACGAATACACCGTAATTTTTATGATAAATCAGATCCTTGTTGTTTAAATTGCATTCAAAATCAAAGTCTTTAGAAGTTAAATTATTAAATGATGGAATATATTATAAAATCCTAAAAAGAATATTTCGGCTGGCTCCGACAGGGATTTGCTAAAAATTACATATAGAAATAACCGGGGGGGATTTAAGTTTGGTTTGTCCAGATTCATGGAAACTGAGACATAGAGTTTTCGCACATCATCTAATTTGTGTCAATGCGACGTGTCAATTTTTGATTGATGAATGTTTTTACAAGTAAAATAAAACATTTCTAAACTTTTTTGTTTTGTCAGCCTCCTTAGCCTTACTAGGCTAAGGAGGCTGGCAGGGCACTACCTACTGGTAGTGACCCTGCCTACGAAGCTGGAGGAAAGTATTATTTGTGTATTTTGGCATTTGGAACAAATATTTGTTCCTTGGTCGTGGCTGTCTATGTATATATTTAAGTATCTATATGTTTCTATCTATCATACATATATATCGTCGCTTAGTACCCACAACACAAGCCTTAATTGAGCTTACCTTGGGACTAGATCGACTTGTGTAATTTTGTCCCATAAATTTTCTCTTATTATCGAAACCATGAACCGTGTGGTGACGGCAGTAAGAATACATTTGTCACCACCCCAACTCCTCCTGCGGGCGTCGTAAGAGTCGACTAAGGGATTGAAGTGTCACCGACCATATTTTTGATAACGATTGATGATGGGCAGCAGCGTCATCATAGTGGACACATTACTGCGATCGCCAATCCACTTGCCCAGCGTGGCGATTATGGGTATTTACCACCTACGTCCAGCAGTGGACTATCATAGGCTGATGTTGTGATGTGATCAAAACCATAAGTCATACCATTGAGCATTAGGGTCAGGTGTGTCGTTGGATCGCTCCTCCCACACCGGCGCCGGGACGCGGTAGGGCTGCGCTGGCGGCAGCACCCGCTCCGGCGCCGGCGGCTCGATGGGCCCGCCCTTCGTGCCGAACTTCACCATGATTGCGTGTGCGCTTGACGCGTACAGCACCAGGCATGTCAGCAGCTGGAAATGAGAAGCTTTAAAGCAAGTTGTTGGATAACATCGTAAGACCAAGATATACATATTTAATCACCAAATTAAAAAAAAACGGCTTCAACCGATTTTGCTAAGATCACCACCACATCAGATCCTGATTCGGTATCAACAGGACTGACCCACGTTCGATTAAAAATCAAATTTTGAATATTGATTCACGATTCTTGGCGATATCAAGTAATATAAAAAACCGTCGAATTGAGAACCTACACTTCTTTTTAACTCTGTTTAAAGGTAGCCAGAATTGTCATGAAGGGTCTCTGTAAACTTCGTTGAAATGCCACCCAAAATTTAGAGCTTGCGACAGAATTTTTTTCAAGAGAATTAATAATTATTTTTTCCTGGTGGTAGAACCTCGTGCAGGGTCCGCCCGGATAGCTACCACCGTCTTACCCGTTAACCTGCCGCTAAATAGTTGGTACTGTGTTCCGGTTTGGGGGTTAGATAGCCGGTGTAATTACTGGCATAGATAGAGGCAATCCATCTAAGTCCTCAGGGTACGCAGCGCACAGGCGATTTTTTGATCACTATGTCCATGGGCTTCAGTTCCTGATTTCCATCAGGCTAAGAGCTCAGTTGTCTACCTTCGTCACATAAAAAAAACTTGTCTCTTGTTTTTTTATGGTAATCAGAATCATTCATTAGTTAATAACAATTGCTTACCGAATAAAGTTGAATAAATTTTCGCGATTTTCATGATACTGATAACACTTAGCCCGCTTATGTAGGTACTTTAGTATCATGTACCTGCTAAGCCGTAACCAAAAATGTAGATAGTTAAAGACCTTATTGAAAACAAAATTTAACGTCACAATGTTTGTGCTACTGAGTTTAATTTTGTCTTAACGACTTATTCTACTACGAAAGACCAGATACCATTATAATTAGTATGACTAGCTTTCGTATAGGTGGATTTACGCCAAACGAGCGAATGCTCATTCTATCCCCATTCTACAAAATCAAGGAATTTCGACGAACTACGTTTTGTGTAACGAAAAAAATTTGTAGAGCGGGGAAAGAATGAGCATTTTCCCGCTTGGTGTAAATCCACCTTAACACAATGAGCGCAATCGTAATTTTCGATTTGCGATTGTGAAGTCCTCTATGCCCAAATATGCAGAACATGATCTAGTAATATGTATATGAATGTTTTGAATAAACAACTGTAAATGAATGTTGCTGTTGTTGTCTAAAACAAATAGATACACAAACTTATAAATTATATAAATACAACATAATATCCTTTTGCGATTATTTAATTGCAAAAGGATATGATGTAAGTATAAAACTATACCCACGCGAAGGAGTGCCTCTCACAAGGAAGAAAAAGTATAGAACCGTCGAACATGTCATGTATACCGCATTAAGTAACACACCACACGTGCTCAACTTTATTTCCTTAAACAGCAGAAGCTGTAAGTGAGTACCTACATTTTGTACCAATGTAACCGTTTTAACATGTCAAAGTAACAAGCGCTTGAAATTGTTCCTTAACTAGGTATATAGGTATAAATACAGTTAAAAATGGTAAAAGATAATAAGTATATTAAATGGCATATACAAAATAAAAAATAACGAGTTTACCAATGCCGGAGGTGGGGTTTGAACCCAAGTACTCAGCTTTCGCGACTCCTCGGTCCCTTCATCTTAGCGGACACCGCCGGTCTAATTTCACGGGTATTATGCTATATGTTATAAGGCTAGACGCCTTTGGCCATAGGTACTCCATAGGTACTCTTAGCGATACATGCTAACTGCCTCCTATCTGAATACCTTGATAAAATATAAGACTTATACGAAAAAATAGAAACAACATAAAAGTTAGGATAATTGTAACAGTCAGCTCAGTGCAAGTCGGATATCGGATAGTCGGAGAGTGCTAAATCATGTACAAATATACGATGATACTCTACAAATATACAATCATGTACGATGATATAGTTAGTAGTAACTATAAAATATTACATACTACGGAAAAACTAATTTAATGGTTCTGTGAGAGCTATGTATTTGCTATACCTCATGAAATGTGATCGCTAACATAAACCATGACATAAAGTCTAGTGACAGACAGACGGACAGTGACATAAATAGGACGCCGTTTTTATACTTTAGATACAAAGTTTTAAAAAGGAATAGGGAGACAGCATAATACTTCGGCTTTCAATACTTCAGATAATTTTGTAGTCCTTACCTAAACGTAATCATACTAAGAAAAATATTAAACGTGTACATGGAACATTATCTTTAATCATTTGCCATAAATCACCTGAGTCCTAGAAACACATTGATGGATAAATACACCGATTTGTCGTCTATACCAATCCTGGGGTAATTCCATGCACATTTCTCAGCGGGTAATTTAAAATTCAAATTGACTGGATAAATACCGTCTGGTTCACAAGACAGGTGTCTAGCCAGATACTCGTGTCGTGGTTGTGCTTAAAAATGTGGTTGAATTAAAGCCCATACCACGCATTGTTTTAAAAAATAGGTCATCCTCAAGGTATCAGAATATTATCATATGATATTGAAGACACTTTATATCACAGTCGCAAAATAGTGACTTTTCGCATGACTTGTTAAACAAACATACACTTGAATAATTGAGTCTAGAACAAGCTCACAACACATAATTATGATCCTAGTTTTTAAATAAAAGTGGAATGTAATACAGCTGATATCTATTGATACTTTGCTTAATAATGATAAGTTTTTGTTATAATTGTAAGCGTGTGTTAATTACAATTATAAACTTTGAATGTGAAATTTGATTTTATTCGCCGTGCCTTTTGTGATTAACTAAAGTGTTAAAGCATTATTTTTGATTAGGTACTCAAATTATAAAGCAATACTTCATATCAAAGCTCTATTGCAAATGGATTGTGTAGGTACGTGAAATTGACATGAAACGTATATTTTTCAATTTGACTTATTGCTTATTCGACCATTCGTTTCTATTTGCTTTGCTGATAGATTTGATACAGGATGTAAATGTTACAGTTACAGGCTTACAGGATGTCGATTAGGTGTATTCGGGGATTAGCTCGTGAATATAATATAACGCATTGATATGCGCATTGATAGAGTTTTCTGATGAAAACTCTACGGTCACATCAATCACTTTTTTGTATAAAAGTAATCATGTTATAAATATTAAATTTAAAGGTTACTTTTCAATAAGGACAACGTTCCTTGAGCCTACAATTTTCAACTGCAAGCTTATATTCGTTATGATTTAATATCATATGTACGCATTGACTGTGTGGATTTGCAGTCAAAATATAAAGAATCGTTCATGCACAACTTTATTAACTAATAACACAAATAATATTTAGAAACAATAAGAGGTATTAAATCATGAGTATTACGGATATAATCTGGATTTTTGACAATTATAAAAATCATAGAATTATCCTTCAATCTTCAAAGACATTACTTGTTAGTTTCGTCTAGCGGCCAGTAAAGGTTAAAACAAATAGGATCTCTATGTTCCCTACAACTGTTATATTACCATTACGCCTATTTTATATGTAATATTAATCGAATATTTACATTTTGTGGTGAAATAAAGAGGTAGTGCTAAGTGTAAGGAAAATTTTAAAAGCTTATTTTAGGATATTTGTAGATTTATTACATAACTTACTCTTTATTTACAAATCTGACAATTTATTTATGTACATAAATTAAATCTAACTAACCTAACCTACGTATATCTAACTATAACTCGCTCTTGTGACATTGTACCGAGAATGCTGGCTGCATTTCTTGGCTGTATAGCAATGCTGATACGCCGTGCGAGGAAGTCGCCAGCTCCTCGGTCTTTAATTACGTCAACCAGACGTTTCGCGATTTCTGCATACAATTTGCGTGCCCGACTAACCTAAAATTTCTACGCCAAATGGTACAAAATCGTTTTCTTTGCCAAGGCCCTTATATAATTATATATATTTGTATTTGTAGATTGATATATGATTTTACTCCTTGGCAGCTAGGGTAACGTGCTTGCGGTATCAGATTTTCGTATCATGATAGTACTTAATTTATGGGATAGTCACCTGGCTACTGTTAACGATTACACCCTGTATAGCCAATAAAATTAATTAGTATTCCATATAAAGCGAACACTGTTTAAAATTACAAGATAATTTACTATGCTTACTTTCCTAAACGGTCTATAGCTCCATATTTTTATGTAAATGTGAATAACGAGATTTTTCTCGCTATTTATTTCCGTATAAAAAGTCGTTACTATTTTGGAGGTGTCATGCTTAAATGTTTAGATACAGTAATAAAGGTTTTGTAGATGCAATAAAGTATATAGTAGGTATGTTCGCAGACTTGGGTGTAGGTATGAGTAGGTACACCCTATTTTATTTACTCAAGAACCCAAGTAGAGTAGGTACTTTTTTCCGAAGGAAAATAGAAACTACATAAATTACCTAAGTCAGTCATATTTCATTACATTTTTTAAAGTATGTGACATTATTACAGTCCAATTAAAAATTAAAGATGTCCGATTTTTTTTTATATTGTCACAACAAAACAAAGTAGCTCCACTCCACCTGACCGTAAGTGAAGAGTAGAGCCCAAATCGCGGCGTTAACGAACAGGAGACCAGCAGTAACCTGTCAGTTGCCACCGCCTTGCTGGCTCGCTAGATGCTTCTTCCCGCTTCGTTTAAAGGGTCCCAATATAAGGGTCCTTTAACCTATAAGGGTAACTTATAAGTATGCAAAAACACATGTGAAATTGCAAAAAAAATTGCATAGGTACATGCACCTCGCACGCATCTATATTTTTTATAAGACTGTACAATTACTGTTATCATGTCATGCGATCAAAACATTCCTCGTGTCATTTGACATTATTACAATAGATAATATTCATGAATGATTTAGACCAAACCCCTTGGACTTCTTACCGTACATTTTTTTTTCTTTTGTTCTATTAGATCTAGTAGAACCATATTAGATCCCTAGGAAACAGATAACTGAGGCAATTTAAGGCGCTCTAGCGCATTACGAAAGCATCCGCTTTCCAAAGCGCAGGTAATTCTAAATTAATTTAATTTCAATCAAGATCATCCATCTCAGCCTTGAATGGCAGCTTCAATGAATTTTCCCACGGGAATTATAGTTCTAATTCTACTTTGAATGCAGTGTTGCTGCAGAAATACATTATTTTAAGACACAAAATTTATAAAAAAATGCACTGAATTACGTAGCACTGTCATTCGCCATTGTTTACTGATTTCAAATTTACTTGTAACCTTCCACGGCTTACAACAGTCCATTTAAGATAAACGATGTTTCTGGCACCTTTTACGATATCATGAGATATGGAAAATGTGTTAATGGATTTAGATTTTTACGATACATACCTGTAACCTCGCCGAGAACCTCATGTTATCTTGCTCCCAGGTGGTCTACCTTTTCATCCGACTTGATACTGTAACAATAATAACAGTAAATATAAAAAAGCCGTTGAACGACGCTCAAGGTGAGTCTGGCAATAATAAAGTTTATCAAAATGGCAAATATAACCAACATATCTTTCGAAAAACAACATTTAATATAATTTACATAATACTACAAAGATTAAGCGGTCGAAACTTTAGCAATAACAGTTTTAGATTTCGAAAGAACTGCCTAGTTACTGGAAGTTTAATGCGCACAAAAAATCAGTTTTCATCATAGTCCAAATTCACCTGGAGGGTATAAGTATGAATAGCATTTTAATGAACTTTGATATTGTTTGAAAATATTTATTATGAAATAGAAGAAAAGATGAACAACTGAATGAGCTAGGGTCATTTTTCAACACGCAACAATGGTTTACTTAAATAGTGCTTGGTATTTAACTACTGACTTATGAACTTTGATACTGATTCCGTGGGCCGTAGTATCGTAAGATTCGTAATAGTCGATTAATAACAGATTGAAGTGTCACGGGCAGTAGCATAGCATCATCAATAGCGTCATAGCGTGGACACACTACTGCGATCGCTAATCCGCTTGCCCATCTCCTAATGCGTCTATACGCATAAATAAAAGAAGAGGCTAGGTATGCCTCTTCTTTTCTCTCCAGCAGTAGACTGAAAAAGGCTAATAATATGATGTGATTTAACTACTGACGCTTGATGGCGTTGTTCAGTGGTCTTCGTTAACACATGAGATGACACGGATTGCCAAATGAGACCAGTTGAAATAGATATCGTTATTTTTTTCCCGCATTGTGAATAAATCACGTGGATTGTAATCTACTACGCCTGGCGAGCAAAGTGGCTGAGGTGAGGCATTGTTGTATTACATTTATTTATTACTTGTTACTTTTGTAAGTCACTAGTCTTCAGACAAGCAGGTCCTTTTCACATGAAACACTTACTTACGACTACGGGATATTAAAGTAACATACGTAATACTTTTTTTTTTATATACGTAAAATACATTTTAATTTCCTAGACAATAGAATTATGGTATCAATTTACTGAATAGATTAAGTACAAATAAATAATTGCAGCTATTTGCAAAACATCCATTGCCCATTTTTACTTGTGGTATACAAGCATTGATAAAAATCCAATACTATTGCTAACTATTTATTAAGTCAAAATATGATACAGATACAGTATTTATGTTAGACATGTACATATCAAAGCGCATGAAGCCTTTTTTGTTATACATTAAATGGATATGTAATAGTTAGTTGATGATTTATATCATAATACTACGACTTAAAAGGTTGACGTGGCTGTGCCCACTGTAAGCTTTCAATAATGCGAGTAGTTTTAATGAATGACTTAAGGTAAACATAAGAGTGCTCGTCGTTGACATAATAAATACGTGGCGACTTAAATTGCCATTGTAATTGAAGTGTTAAGTGAATGTCATTTATTGGTCCAAGAATTCGAAACTTCCTTTACTTACTTACTTATTCGTTTTAAGTAGTATAGGTTTAATGTTGCCAACCATGACAAGATAGTTAACCAGCCATGTTGTGACTATGGCCAACAACAATACTGAATTATTTATATACATCGTTAGTTTTAGTAATGTACATTAATTTACTCGCATCGCCTGTTATCAATACACCTCGTCGTACGATTTTAAGAAAATACATAGCCCTTTGATTACAAGCTGCGACGCGTAGTCACAATAAAAAAGAAATAACTTCTTATCAATAAGCCTAGAGACCAAAATTGTTAGGTAGGTATGTCTGTACGTTACATGTATGTACACTTACTACGTTTCTATTTTCAATAGATTCGGGATTTTTTTTATAGTGACGATGTAGGTATATCTCACAATAGTATATAAAATGCGCAGTTCCACTTAAGTATTATAATATCGTTTCTATACAGGTAATCGAAAAGGCTAATTAATGGAAATGAATATCTTCCTATTAAAATAATAGACCTAAGTTTCTGAATTTGGAAATACTGATATAACCTATCTTATGTTACTACACCTAAAAACTGTAAAACAAAAACTTCAGCTGAATATTAAACAGCTGCATTCATCGTCCTCTTGCAGTCACATAGAACGTTTAAATTTTGAAACTAAACTTTAATTTGGTTCTAAATCTATATCATTATCAATAGTATGTCCATTTCCTAAGATTTACGACGCTATTTTATGTCATACGTCATTCATAGGAGTTAATAAATTAGTCGGTCTTAGCTGTCGTGGTTGCCAAGTTGGCTATTTTATTTCCCTAAGCGTGTGAGGGAATTTGTCATAAAGTTGAGCTGCATTCCGGCGGCGACGCGGGCGCATGCGGCCCTCTGCAATAAATTAGGAACGCGCCTGCCTCCTTGTACGGGATGGCTGTAAGTTGTGAAATGTTTTTTACTTCGCAAACATAGATCACCTTAAGTACCTACAAGACGCAACATACGTGACTATTAGAATCGCATAGGTCAGACTATGCTCAAGAATTAATTTATTATGGGAGCCCCACCAGTGATCTCTGCATTCAGATGTGCTCATATTCAAATAATCGATAAATATTCAGTTATAGGGGAAATATTTCCTGTTATAGTATGTGAATAATGGTGGTACTAGGCTATTAAGCTTTCAAAGAGTCCTCGAATTCTTCGGACTCTTAGCTAGAAAGACCGAGACAACCTGGAAAAGTGTAGTATATTAGGTAAGGGGCCAGGAAAGAGAGGAACAGGCCTCAGTCCAACGTGACGATCCAATTGACGATGTAACCTAATAATTTACTATCAAGGTCCACTATTTATGGCGCAAGGGATCGAATGATCTGGAAATCTACTTTCCAAAAGCATGTATTCACATGGGAGGTCATGTTGCTGTATTTACTTCAGCACTGAAGAAAATACAGCAAGGAATAGGATTAAAAACTGTGTGAATAACACCTATGTCTGCCACCTCACGCTCTTCGTCAACACGTCATAATGTCATGTCTAGTGTTAGTCTGTTGCCAACTTGCTACTCAATTTACTTTGTACGTAATCTGACATTTGATGCTTCTCTTTTACAATGTGCGGAGAAATGCGTGAGCGCAGGTACTTGTAAAGGCAACCACCGTGACCGCCGCGGGTTGGATAACCCTGACCAGCGTTCATCATTTTTACTCGGCCGCTATTTTAAATCTTAAATGCCCATTAGCATAATGATTATTTAATTATGAGCATAATCGCGAGAAATACATGCATAAAAAACGCTTAGGTACCTTTCTGTATGCATATTAATAAGCGATTCGTTTTCACTAGAATACGCGGTTCTAATTTACTTTAAAAAAGTTGTAGCTGTAGGTACCTAATAGTCTGTTACCGTTGGTCTTTCTTGAAAACTGTTTATTAACGTATTATTTAAATTAACGTAATATTTAAAGTAACTATTCAATTAATTTCGTTTCCTTCGAACAATCACGAAACGTTTAGTTGTCAAATACCGCGTCCTGTCATTGTCTAAAGACCATCAATGAATTTTCAAGTACATTGTTTCTCATTCAACTTTTGTTAGCATTTTGGCTCCGCGTTTGATTATGGCTATGAATCTGCACCTCGATGGTGGTGTTTTATCTGGCTGTTTCAAGAAAAGGCTGCATGAAAGCACGGTATGAGTATATACCTAGTTGTACGAGTCCTATCACAGAATGCCTGCATAAACAATGAGTATAAACACCGTGCAGTGTTAAACGAGTTGTGCACTTAGCTGCCAACATCAGCTCTCCTTGGCTCGGTGCCTTGACAATGTGTCAAATAACAAAGAGGCAACATTAGTCAGGACAAGTAATGCAAATTTATTACACCCACTTATTCAATGGATCGCGAATCGCGATGCAAATTGAGAACTGTCGCACTGAACTTGGTTGACATAGAGTTGCTCATGAATATATTATGTTACTTACATTTTTTTTTATTGGCATGATTAAATTAATCTTTGGAGAACAAAACTTTATAAATCATCTCTACGAATTGGTTTTCTTTCTTTTTATACTAAGTGGCAAAACAAGCATACGCTCGTTTGATAGTAAACACCGTACCGTTACCGTAGCTTATAGACGTCTGAAAATTCATGGTATTTATATTTATGTTTCTGACCCTTTAAATCTATAAAGCTTTTTTTGGAAGAAAATCATACTGTAGGGAGTTTATTATCAATGATCGGCGAGGTTTGTCTACTAAGGGGTTTACCGATAAAAAACTGGAAAATTCAAATGAAAATATCGGGTCAATATAGTTAAAAAGCTGTAATTTCTGGCTTTTGTAATAAACTAGGTGGTCTTAAATTAGCTAGCTTTGGTCCTTTTTTGTTGCTACTGCAATTTCAGTATTCACAATACGAGTACAAGTTCTCCAGAAACCCTTCTAAATCTATTTTTACAAGCTCTTTTTTTTATTCTTCACTGAACGATTTCGTGTTCTGCAGAAGTGACCAATATTTCTGGTTAATCTCCATGTTTTTTTTTATATACCCCTGCCTTGGGCGCAGTAATACTCTGTAATGGGAATTACTATGTCACATAAATTATGTGAATTTTCTATGGGTCTTTAATCGATTATTTAATTATAGGTATACAAATTATAGTCTCGTTGGCATAGTTTTATGAAGCGAAATGAGTGCCAAAAACACATAAGTGAAGGATATCTTAAGGAACACGTGAAGAATAGCCATATAATATTGACGACAGTCCCATAATTTAGAAATATACATACAAAAAAAGAAAAAATGTTTGGAAAAGATAGTGTGGAAGAGATTTCGAAGAAGCTCTACTGTCAGTACCTGAAATGCAGTAGTCAAAATTATTTTCGTTGTCTTGTTTCATACCACTCTGTCACGCTTTTAGTTGCTGTTTCGACTCAGTATATAAAAAAGTCCAGTGCACATGTATTTCTTTTTCACGCTAGATTTTAATCCATACATCAAAAATTAGAAACAAAACATCATCTCATACAAAAATCACAACTGCAACTGTGTCACGTTTTTTAGGGACACAAAATAAGACAACGAAAAGAATTTTGACCCAGTGACACAAAAGTACAGTCAGCTAAGTTAAGACTTCCAGGTAAATTTCCAAAGTTCGAAATTATAGCTACCTAACTATATCGAACCGATTTTATTATTTTAAATTTATAGTTTTTTATCGGTACACCCCTAGTTTGATAAGGCTAAGGTCAAATTATTATAAAAACAGCTCACACTCGCCGACCATTGTTCATTACACGTCCGGAGAGGATCTTTGTTATATGTATTCAGTATTCAGTATATTTATTGCTTTCACAGGTATACATGATGATACATTTTATTTGTTCAGCTATGAAACCCTGTAGGGCACTGCATCACAATACATTACCATTAATACCTGGGACTAAATAATTTCCACGTATTTGATTTGAAACACGTACTCAAATAATAACTTCGGGTAGAATCTATTAAAAGGTACTTTATTTATCTGAATAATTTGTAGAGTTGTAGTTAATTAACTAGTAATAAATAAATTTTCGATAGCTAATGCCTCTAAGAATCGACAATTATTTAATAATTGAACTCCGATCGAATATAAGCCATTATTTACAGGAAATTTTATCACGAATTAGTACACATAATTGTACAGTAATTTTCCTCAGTGTGAAATCTGGACCTTGTCAGTAGCAAGTTAGCAACCGTAGTACCTACTTAGTGAGTTATTACGTGGGTGATTAAAGTACTTAATTACTGCAAGCGATAGAACGCTTTTTGATTCTTGCTTTATATATATCTTATACCACAATTATTTTATTTTTATTCACTTCATTTATTTATTCATAAATAATAATTATACAGTTATGATTGAATTACCTAAAACTAATTTATTCGTATGTTACTAAAAGTGTCTATGAATCTTGTCAAGGTACAGATTAATATAATATAAGCCATAATAAATTATGCAATTAGACTGGTAGTTTATTACAATAATAATGATACAAGTTTTTTACAATAATAGTTTAGTTTAAAAATAAATAAATTTTTAAAATAAACTTTTTAAGTTTAATACTATTATAGTGCTGATTTTGACGTAAATTGATTTATTGTTATTACAATATTTATTTAACGTACTAAGTCGATGCTACGTAATTAATAACAAGAAGCATACTTCTCTTATTTCGATTAACTCAAGACACCGTCTAAACAATAATATTGCACATAACTATCCAATCAAATATCCAAGTCATAAAGATTAAAATCAATAATATTTCTTAAGATAACCATAAACTATAATATCATCCGATACTGCGCCAATTTCCTTCACATACAAGGTATTATATGATACCTGAGTTACGTGTCGGCAGGTTGCGTGCCACGAGGAAGGGCCGGCCGGGCCAGCCGGGTAGCGCACTGGACCTGCCCTTTCTCCTCTGCACTATAATATAGGTTTTACTTTCTAGCACAATTGCTAATATGCAATATGCATGTGTGATATTCACGCATGGAGAGATTTCTCTTACACACATGTGTGCTCGCAAAAGCCAATGTCAAAATGTTTTAGAGTGCGTTTATTGAATTAGCAAAGCTAAGATGTGTCTCTAATTTGTACTCACTCGGTGGATACAAAATATTAATATGAATTTAATTGCCGGATTATGATGTTCTTTCTAATGCATGAATTGGGTACGTTATTTTATGCAAATGTACTTACATAATTGCTAGGCTAACACTAATGAACATCAGTTATATTTTGCATAAATTTTTTTTTCAAGTACCATAGTATATTCTTAATCTTAAATTGAATAATCTTTGTAGGTACAAAATATTTAGTATGTGAAAGACATTCTGAATATTAGTTACATTAGATTGTAGCATGTCATGAGTTTATTTGTCACTTGTTACAAACCTTTAAACTTTATTAAGTCGTTAGTTTTTTTCTGAAATAAGGTTTGCTAATGTTTATTTATTAGATAATATTGATTAAGCTATTTAAACATTTGTAAATATAAACTTATATCCAGTCACTGGCGCCTACCTACTTGTATACAAATGACTCAGTTGCTCATGTCTGAATATCGCTTTATCTAAGTTCTGGTACTTATGAGTAATGAGTGTGGTTACCACGCATTAATCGGATGACATCATTTCATGGGACAAGGTTAGTTCGTCTATTCTGAAGGGATTAACTTGTGGTGGCATAATGTAATGGACATTCCAATAAATTATAATATCATAAGACAAATTTGGTTTGCATCGGCCAAATTTGGTCGCGTGGTGACAGCAGCAAGAATACACGTGGAGACCGAATATGTTATAATTGACACCTGTCAATGTCATACCAATGGCTGGCTACCACAGTTACTGTTAATTACTAGCACTTTCAGCCGTACCGTCATAAACCCTGGATGTGAAACAGGAAAACATTTTTATTTTTCAACATATATCTAGTGACCCAGAAAATAATTACCTACTTTTTATAATCAAAAGAAAATAATTACCTACTTTTTCTATTCGTATTATCATAAAAATGATCTCTTTCTGATTCTTGATATTTTCATATAATATATGTATACCAATTCTAGAATCGATATAGAACTTAGCGATTTTGTATTACTATTAAAATTTATTACGTTGTATAATTATTTCCAAATAATTTGGGTATGGTGACACATATTAAAATATTTGAAATTGTGTTCCTTGTCACGGAGTTCTGTGTTTCTTAACTTTCTTATCTTCTGTTTTCCTTGCAGTACCTACTACTGATTAGTTTCTAAGTGGTTACATTTAATATAGAATCACAAAATAAGAAAAGCTTGATGTCATACCTAATATCATTCACATAGCATTAAATAATGTAGGCTTGTGGAAGAAAATAACCCAAATTTCCCTACCATACTTAAAAAAAATTTTGATTATACAGATGGTGCCTTTTTTATGCTCTAGTGCAAGAAATGGCTCATTTTACGCCAGGTCCAAAATTTCGGAGGGCTAGCTGTACTAGAAAACGTCGTACGAGACACGTGCAAAAAGGAAATTAATAACTCGTGTCGATTTAAAACACTCCCTTCGGCCGTGTTTTAAAACATCGCTACTCTTTTCGGGTTTTTTATTTTGTACTTGTGTCGTAATGTGCTATTTGAAGTGTGGCTATCTGTGGAGGAGGCCCATGTTCAGCAAAATACGTCTTTCGGCTGATACGACTGATATGATGATGATGATCACGAACTCAGCTGAGTTACTTGTAAGCATCCGCTTGCGCGATTCATTATCAGAATAATTTTACGTTTCAGTAAATTCATTAACTTAGCAAAAACCACCATCGCATATCCATGGGTATGAGCTGTTATTGTTTTAATAACAAGCCATTGTTATCAGAACACAGTAATTAAAAGCAGTGTGAAAAACGAGGAAATAATAAAGCATGGTCGTGTTACGAACATACATCTTTAAAGATACTAATCACAGGATGCTTGGTTTAACAAGGGCAAGGTACCTAGTAGTCGATGATAATAAGTAGTGGTGGAAAGATAGAGATTAGTGGCCTTATATACTTACTAGGTACGTGTGTACGTAATATCAATACATCCTGAGACAAAGGACATACTTGTATCTCTAATATGAACTACTAGTTTTTTCCACAACTTTGTTCACGTATTAGGTCTTTATTTCTTTATAATAAAATGTGATTTTCAGTTCAACTAAGTTTTAAGTACTTACTTGATGTAAAAATTGACTCTTCATATAAACTTTTTCAGAGGACTGTGGAGCCACGTGTCCTGGCAACAATCTGATTAAAATAGTACATTACGACACAAGTGCAACATGAAATTCGAAACGAGTGGCGATGTTTTAAAATACGACCGATAGGGAGTGTTTTATTAAATCGACACAAGATACGATGTTTTTTAGTACAGATGGCCCTCCGAAGTTTTGGACCTGACGTAAAATGACCCACTTCTGGCACTAGAGCCTAAAAAGTACACCACTGTACTAAAAAAGTTTTTTTTTCATTAGGTTGAGAAGAGAGATAATGAAAAAAAGGCTCCGGTAATTAGGCTGAAAACACCCAACTGTGAGAATAATCGAGGACACTCATCGAGCTACAAGTTGGACACATTAGACTCTTAATCATTTTATTTTAACATCCCAAAACATGACTACTTATTACTTATAAATGTCCAATACTATTAGTACTTTCTGTGATTACAGATTACTACCTTGTTTCATATTACGTGTAGGAGAGGAACTATAAATAATTGATTTTATCGATTCACCCGTTTAATTAATATCTACTTAGGTACTTAAGCTAGAATACAGTTTTATATGACCAATAATCTGCGATGCATAACCTGTGGACGGATGGACGTGCATAGTTTAAGTGATGTTGACTTCAATACCATAATTAGCTATATCGGACGTAAATCGTAATCACAGACACATTAAGATAATAATAACTTCGCAGTTTCCTCAGTCTTGTTTACTTATGTCGAGTTATTCAACAATGGGTGGAAGAGATCGATTAGGTAGGTAGGTACTTATTTTGTCTTTGCCATAACCAAACGAACGTTGGCATATTTAAGAACACCATTATAAGTTTAGTTTGTATATTTTTATGTTTATATTGATATTAACCTCTACTTGACAGCGCAAGTATTGAGATTTCTAAGAATGAAATTTTGATAGTTAAGGAATTACCCTTATATCTATGACGTTAAGGCTATCGAAAAAATGGTGAGGCTTACCCTCATACTAAATTTATTTAAATATAACTGTCAAAAGTTCATTCTTAGAAATCACATCAGAATGGACAACGTTCCACTGATATACATACTTTGCTACTGTACCTATACCGTAGAATCGAAACGACCTCACAGGTGTCTGTCAGCTGCATGCGTTATTTAATAGTACATTGTGCATCAAGGGAGGTAAGTACGGAATTACTAACGAGAGTGTTAGAAGTTGTTTTATGACTCGAGTTTGTATTTCGCTTACCTACCGTGATGCATACAATGTTTTTCATCACACATGCCGACAAAAAAATTTGTTTTAAGACATAATATTATTAAATGACGTACTGACATTTCTATTACTCCCTAGGGAATATCACTTTTCTATTACTCCCGCTACGCGCGCAAGCAATGGCGCGCATAGACAGCAAGTATGATGAAATAATAATTACGAGGGTGTCAAACTTATGCACTCTTTCCTCTGACTGGCTGGAGCAGGATTATATTGTATTATATCATATCATCGTTGGGTGACAACCAATATACTCACTAAGAATACCTACTTGTAATAAAGCTCGTATCTCAGTTCTGATTCAATTCTGACATACAAGCTACCAGTAGTGACGATTTTTATCGTGATTTTTTATGACTTTATAATTGTGCGGAAGCTTTCGTGTACGAGTCCGACTCGCACTTGGCCGATATTTATTTTACGAAATATCAATGGGGCAACGCACATGCGTTGGAGTTCACGGCCACGATTGCATAATAATACGGTTACGACATCACGAACCACGCGTAAATGGCATTTGCTAATACTCTTGTGGCTTCTGTATTTATATTTTACTATTACTTTTTACCAGTTGATTATTTGTTCGATGCAAACTTGACCTGCATGTAATGTAATATCGATAGTTCATTATGAGGTGATAGTGACCTACTTTAATATTTAGGGTTATCCATTGAGCCGAAATTAAATATGCTTTGCTACCGAGATCGGATGACAACATAGAACTGTATTGAGAAAAAACAGTTACATTATTTTAAGTATTATAAATTATAAATATTTACGGAAATTGTATGTTTGTACGTATTAAGTATTATAAGAGTATGAGATAAGATACGACAACCCTATTACTACGAACAATAGACGCACTGGACATGTTTTTATGTAACATTTGGGAACCTGCATTTTTGCATAATTATAACTGAATTACTTACAGTTGTATAAAAACCAACAAGGTTCAACACTGAAGTTTATTGCAAACAAAACATGCAGAAGTGGAAAAACTACTTGTAGATTGTAGTTATAAATATTATAATTAAATTAATCTGCAACTATTTTTGTTCCTACATATTCTATATCTTTTAACGGTCATTTTAAAAAAACAGAATTGCAATCATGACATATGTTTCTAAATTATGCTGCTTCGAAAATTATAGTTATAACATGTTGTTCACTACATTAATTAGGTACCTAAATACATTCAAGTGATTCAATTAATGATAAGCTAGCTCACACAACAAACGCATTTTTATTATAGTCTTGCTTACTATATCTCAAATTCGTTAAAAAAGACCTCGGCGATCATTGACACATGGACATTGCAGTAATAAAAAGACATACAAAGAAAAACGAGAAGTCCGCTTTTGGGTGTCAGCAAGATTTCAACAATGATGAACTCGCTATTAAATAATGTCTATTGTAAAATATGATTTAATGTCTTCTCTTTATTATATCACTTACACAATACTTCTCCATCGTACCTAATAGAGGTTAAAGAGTACGTTACGTGTTGTGTACGTGGTCACGCAATGTTTATTATTTAACTCTGCCTTCAATCATGACTACAGATCTAATAGTACCCTGTCAACACATCTCCATTTCTCTAGAGATGATTAGGGCAAAATCAGATACATCCATTGGGTAATGCAGGTTAGGTTAGTAATAGTGTTCATTTCGAAATGTAAAATAGTGAGAAAATAATTTACGGTACTAGACCGCAACTCATCCGCACTGTCACAGTTTGCAAAACCGACAGTGTACGTGACATCAGAAGATGATGGTTTCGAAAAATTTAATTTATTCGTTGGAGAAACGTTGTAGATGTACCGTACATTTCTACATGCAGATTGAGTACTTAAAATCAACCACTTATTTTGTGAAAAACTAAGAGACGCAAAATGACACTTCACTCGCTTATTCGAAACCGCATCGGCCAAGTTGATACGTGCAGACTCACGTGATTTTATTTGTTCTGTAAACGTGTCTCTTGATTTAAATTAATTTGTCTATACTTACTATGAGCAACTGATGTCAGACTGTTAGCTAAATACCAACAATAAGCTCTTGCCACTTTTGCATGGCTTGCATAAACAAACCCGTTCGGAGATGCTAATGTCCGAGATACGCCATTAATTCTTCGATACCAGTTCCACCGTTGTCACGGTCGTGGTGTTATGGATTGGCTTTATATACAAGGTCAGCCGTTTGTTACACCGCTACTTCTGTCAATTTTCAAGAAACATTTTGGTATTGCATAACTGACCATTTTCACGGGAAATCAGTCACGTTATATTTAAATTATTTTAAATACCTAACCTGTTAACACCGATTGAAACTTTTATGCCAATAAAAATAAACACGTTAATAATTTACCATAAAAAATTATGTCATTACATGATACTTAACTAAATAAACATTGCCACAAAAGTCATGCGATGGTAATGATAGCAGTTATTGAAGTACGTAATATTAGCGAGATAATAGCAGTGTATTTATCTCAAACGGTGTTAAAAAGCGACAATTACTCTATCACATAAAAGCGTCCATTATTATACAGTTATGGCAGATCAAAAGACTTATAAAATTCTTAACGATCATTTAATACTTCAAATGTATTAATGAGGCTGAAGTTATATAAGGAAGGCTTACATTAGAGAAGAGGGCGCTACAGTGCCACGGTCAACACTATCGTCCCTGTATTTTTGCTGTGAAAAATAGAAAAAAGTCGTGTTTTGGAAGAATAATCATTATAAAAGACAGTGATAAGAAGAAAAATCAAGAATACGTTAAAAGTTTACTTAAAACTTCGAAAAAACAGTGCCAAAATAAACAAAACAAGTTTCATAAAGGGAATTTTATGTGCGTGTTTTCCAAGCAAGTGAACACTTTTCTGTGAAAACTACAATTGGCAGATGCGAAAAAATTACTTAATACTTCGAAATAAACCATCCCTATAAAAAGGTTAGTCGAATATCTGATAAAAATCAACAAAATAACCTACAAACATAACGGTAAACAAACTGCTTCACTCACTGAGATTTAGTTTCGCTACTGGCCACCGGAGGGCGTTGAAATCAAAGAACAAGAATTATTCACAAACACTTAAGGGCGCCATCTAGTGTCGAGTAGAGGACAACACGATATATATTAAAAATGGAGGAAATTTTGGCCGCACTCCATAAGCTCCAAGAAGACATGGACCAGCAAAAAATTATGATTGAAAAAAATGGCGAGAAAGTTACTGAACAGATAACACAAAACATAAATAAAACAATAAATAACAAATTTAAAAGTTGGGAAGAAACTCAGGAAAAAATACTACAAAACATAGAAAAACAAGAACAGAGGCTTCATACCCTAGAAAAACAAGTTAGGCAGCGAAATTTGGTATTTTTCGGCATTGAAGAAAATGAAAAATCGTACTCGCAGCTAGAAACAAATATCATTGACTTTATAAATACCTTCCTTTCAATAAAATTAAATTACTTAGATATTCAGGAATTGAGAAGGATTGGCAAGAAATCAGACCGCCCCCGCCCCATTACTGTTACATTTACAACTTTGGGAAGCAAAATCAAAATAATAAAACAAAAAGGACTATTGAAGGATACAACTTACTATATAAAGGAAGATTATCCACAACACATTGTGGAGAAAAGGAGAGAGCTACAAAAACAAGCGGAGGTCGAGAAAAATAAAGGAAATAAAGTAATAATAAAATATGATAAATTAATCATATTACAAAATAGTTCAGATATGGAATCCACATCAGATACGAGAAAACGAAACCTATCCATCTCACCACAGAATAATTTAAGCTCCCAAGGATCAGCTACGCAGCCCACATACAATACTCAAGTGGCTAAGAAAAATAAAATTATAGCAACGAGGAACGTATCCCAAAGTTCATCAAGTTCATCAAGTTTGTCACAGGGGCCAGTCAAACCAAGTATCCTTAACTTCCTGACTAATAAACAATTAAATAAAAAACAGGAAGAAGACAAAAATGGGACCGAAGATAACATAAACGCCTAGCAATTAGCACCCCTCTCAAAACAATTATCACATGAAATAGAAAACCTAGCAACATCAGAAATCCATCTTCCAAGCCGGTTGGTCACCGTGGAAGATTATGACCGAAACCTTCCAAAGAAATCATCAGAACTTACAAAAGATAATATAAGGAACTCATACCAACTCTACACAATCACATATAATGTTAGAACTCTATCATCGCACGAACGATTGATCGAATTAAACGAAGCATTAGTGAATATCAAATATGACATCATAGGTCTATCTGAAATAAGACGCATAGGAAATGAAATATCAGAATACGACCACTTTATTCTTTGTTACACGGGTCAAACACCAGGTAGATATGGAGTCGGCTTTTTAATAAAAAAGTACTTAAAAGAATTTATAGTCAACTATGTTGGAATATCTGAACGAGTTGCACTACTTAACCTTAAACTGTCGGACAAATCACTCTCCATAATACAAGTCTATGCACCGACAGAGGCAGCGCAAGAAGAAGAAGTAAAAAGTTTCTATGAGCAAGTCAACGAAGCTATAAAAATGGCATACGAAGATTACATAGTAATGGGTGACTTTAATTCGAAAATAGGAAACCCACAAACGGAAGAATATCTTATAACAAGACAATATGGCTACGGTGAAAGAAACGCACGAGGACAGATGCTCATAAATTTTGCATTGGAAAACCGGTTAGCAATTATTAACACTTTCTACAAGAAAAAACCTAAACATAGATGGACGTGGCGCTCTCCAAACGGACAACATAAAAATGAAATAGATTTCATTATGTCTAATCGTCCACAAATATTCCAGAATATCGAAACTCTGAACATACATTATCCATTAGACCACAGGCCACTAAGAGCGTCATTATCTCTTACTCAACCGAAAAAAAGTAGAGCTAATTACATAAATAAACAACACAGCATTTTAAAGAGCGAAGATGAGATAACATTGTTTAAAAAATACCTTACATCCTACACGAATACTCTAGAAAACGACATGAATAACGAAACCGTACAAACACAGTATGACAAAATAATCAACATTATTCGAATAAGCCTACAGAGAGCCTGTAAAGAAAATTCGCATAGAGACCACAGTGTACTCTCAGAACGTACAAAAACACTAATAAAACGAAAACAAGTAATACAAAAACTTAAAAATAAAACAAGGTCACAGAAAAACGAGCTCAAAGCATTATACAAATTAACAAGCAAATATATAAAACTGGACTATCAAAACCATAGATTTGCAACCTTAGAAAAACATTTAGAACAGAAAGGAAGCACTAAAAAAGGATACAAAGAACTACGAACTCATAAGACATGGATAAAGAGCCTGAAAAAGGACCAAGTTACGAAAAATAGCCGCGTGGACATCATAAAGATTGCTACAGATTTCTACAGTGACTTATACGGCTCTACATCACCATAATATGCATGCCAAATAGAAAGCTCGATGTCATTGGAAATACCGAGACAAAATGTAGAGCCTATAGACTGCAAGGAAGTTATAGATACAATACGAAAGCTCAAGTCAGACAAAAGCCCAGGCTCGGATTATATCACGAATGACGCCTTAAAAATTGGTTATGATGTACTGGCTAGACCACTAACCGATTTATTTAATACAATTTTGGAAACCACTGAAACTCCTTCACATTGGTCTGAATCTAATATAATCTTGCTCTACAAAAAAGGAGATCCTGAAAATATTAGCAACTACCGACCAATAAGCCTTCTGCCATCAATATATAAACTTTTTTCAACCATCATAAGCCAGAGAATAAATATATCACTAGAACAAAAACAACCCATCGAACAAGCTGGCTTTAGAAAGGGTTTTTCTACGATGGATCACATCCATACTCTGGAGCTGATAATGGAGAAATTTCAGGAACAACAACGGCCACTGTACGTAGCTTTTATTGATTATCAGAAAGCTTTCGATACAGTGTCCCACGAAAGTATATGGACAACACTAAAAGCTCAGCAGATAGAGTCAAAATATATAGAGATTTTAAAAAATATTTATAATAAAAGCACGAGTCGAGTAAAACTGGAAACTATCGGACCAAGCTTTCAAGTGAAAAGGGGTGTAAGGCAAGGTGATCCCTTATCTCCAAGAATATTTATTGCGATTCTAGAAAACATTATCAGCAAGCTAGATTGGAAGAAACAAGGCTTATCAATACAAGGAAGAACTTTAACTCATCTGAGATTTGCAGACGATTTAGTATTATTGGCTGAATCGGCACCGAATCTGCAATACATGATTGATACTCTCCATAAATGTAGTTGCCAAGTGGGCCTAGAAATGAACAGATCTAAAACAAAAATAATGTCAAATTATAGGCAATCAAGCATCACATTAGATAATGAATCACTACAATACGTAGAACAATATATATATTTGGGGAAACAACTTGGATTCAATAGAAATAACAATGAACAAGAAGTGGAAAGGAGGGTCAAGATTACATGGAATAAGTACTGGAGCTTAAAGGAAATATTTAAAAGCAAAATGGCAATAAAGCTTAAAGCAAAGGTTATGAACACATGCCTTATTCCATGTTTAATATACGCATGCCAGACGTGGAAATTCACCAAAAAAATTAAGAGCTTAATAAGCACATGTCAACGAGGAATGGAACGAAGCATGCTAAACATACAAAAAATACAAAAAATACGGCACGCAAAGATTAGAGCAATAACCAATACTAGAGATGCTCTCAGCCAAGCTCAAAAGTTGAAATGGCGATGGGCTGGACATGTATCGAGACTAAAAGATCAAAGATGGACGAAAATCATTACACTTTGGAAAGGCCCCCAAGGCAAACGACGCACTGGGAGACCTTATACACGCTGGGAAGATGACGTCATAAAAATAGCAGGATCAAACTGGCATCAAATCGCACTAGACCGCTTAAAATGGCAAACTTTGGAAGAGGCCTTCACCTGAGAGGGGTTCCAGCTTTATAAATATTAGTTTTA
This sequence comes from Thaumatotibia leucotreta, assembly GCA_025490895.1. NCBI lineage: Eukaryota > Metazoa > Arthropoda > Insecta > Lepidoptera > Tortricidae > Thaumatotibia > Thaumatotibia leucotreta. Next base: position 9,188 of record JALPQI010008071.1, on the reverse strand, counting down.
GTAAATTAAGTACATTTTTAACTGCACTATATATAGAAAGAAAATTTAAGCAATTAGTTGTAATGTGTAAAAATTTAGCAGGAAATAAAAGGCTTTTTATTTTTATTTTATTTATTATTTTACATTAGACCATGCCAGACCGGGGACGAGCTATCCGACGCTTCGCTGTTTGGGAACAATTACGCCGTATCAGATGGCTTCAGCTTGTGCCAGGTACGTAAATAATTCCATCCTTATTAGTACCTACAAGATTTTTTTTTATAAAATCTGTATGATCGTAAAAATCGTTTGACTAACGGAACACAAAACAATTTATAAAAATCCACATGTTTTGTGACTTTGAATTGTACCTAAGTCTGCTGTGAAAGTAAAAGGCTACAGCCTTCCAAAACATTTCAAATATATGCATCAGCTTTCTCAGACATGCTACGTCAAATTAATAGTCCCATTAAACCTTCAATGTCCAAAACGCCAACCATTCCAACAAATTACAAATTGAACAGCACGTAGCGTGCGTCATGCCTCTAGACCCAAATGACCTATGGACATTGCTCGCAAAAACTTATACGTCTTTTCATGGGCTAAGCCCGCCTATCGGCAATGCACTACGCATCCATCCTTCATTTTACCGCAACGTTTTACGTAACACATTGACTTATTTAGCAAGCACGATCTCAGTTTTGGTTCCACGCCACAGCTTTATCCCCAAAGACGATGGAACAAATGCCCGTTGACGCAAGATCCTGCCAAAGAGCACACGACACCAAGAGCGTCCCTTACGTAAAACTGTAGTAACAGCGCATTATTAGAATCCATTCTATCTTCGCAATATTGTGTCATAATTTGGTTATCATTCTGAATTTGAGTGGTCAAAATAGTTGCAGTGCAACATACCGGAAGACAGTCTTTAGAACCACTCGCTCTTCGAAACCGCCGACGTTCTTAATTTGCTGTTTAGATCTAATAACTCGTGCTAGTTGCGAATATTGTACGTTTCGTTAATTTTGATTTGAACTGAATTAGGCGTAACTATAGGTGAAAAATACGATTACAATATAATTTTGTTGCCAGTGATGAAGTGTTGCATAAAATTGTACCTACATAATCCCATATTAATAAAAAATTACCCGACCCTAACTTGCATTCATGTAACTTGACCAGGTTCGCGTTTTATAATTTACATTACATTTTAAATTTTCGCTGTTTGCCTCTCTAACGCACGCACATATTGGCTAGAAAGAGAGGCAAACACCAAAATTGTAACATCGATCCAGGAAAATATCAATGTAAGTTATTAAAACAACTTAATTATAATAGGCTACTTGACTCATTTCAAATGTAGTATCAAAAAATTATTATTTTCCGTAGTATTTATTGAAAAGATCAATATTTTACGATTACGGTGTATTAAAAGGGTTTGATGGGTACATATTTTTTATTGAAAAAGTTGTTTTATTTTTTTAAATTTCGTACTCTGAAAACGGTGTCCGCCATGATGTGACGTCATAGGATCTTAAACTATCTTCATGTCGAATCTTATACGAGTGAAGTTCGCCATGGACATGTAGGCATGTAGCTTTGCTGTGACATTGACATAACATAAGTGACATGTCAAATGTTTGTTTTCGGTTTGAGTGACGTCACACCACAGATAATCTAAGCATTAACATGGCTAGTATCGTTTTCACGCGGTAACGAAAGTTTAAATTTTAAGTTATAATTTTGCGGTTTTCTAGGTCGTGAAAAAATATATTTATATTTTTTTTCCGTTAATCTGATATTGATTAATAATATACGATAAACTTTAAAAATGGGTCAAGTAGCCTATTATGTATAGTTATGAAAACATCTCTCATGTCTTGCACCATGAGAAAGACACGCTCATTGCACTAAGTAGGTATAATCTCGAGAGGACTGAATGCAGTTGAAGCATTTAGCTAGCAATACGTAAAATGTTAGCCTACAGAGACTAGTTGGTAGTGACCCTGCCTACGAAGCTCGAGGTTTTGGGTTCGAATCTCGGCAAGGGCATTATTTGTGTTTTTTAATAATCCCAAATATTTGTTCCTTGGTCATGGTTGTCTGCGTATTAAAGTATATATATATATACAGGGTGTTTTTTTTTCGACCGTTCAAATTCTACGTAGTGAATGTGTAGGTCATACTCACCAACTTTTACTATGGGGACAACGTCGAAATTGGCGGCATTACGCCGGCCGAAATGTATGAAACAGCTGATTTTTTTTTCGCGATTTCCACTTTGTCCCCATAGTAAAAGTTGGTCAGTATGACCTACACATTCACTACGTAGAATTTGAACGGTCGAAAAAAAAAACCCTGTATGTATCTGTCTATGAAATATATCGTCGCCTGGCACCTACATCACAAGCCTTAATTGAGCTCACCGTGGGACTAGGTTGATTTGTGTACCATCGATAATAGATAGATATATCTGAGGCACCATTTTTACTTTTTTTACGAAATGTTACAATTAAGTAGTACATTCACCTAACTGCTTCTACTAACGCAATTTTAGAGTGCACATTTTACGACTAAGAACGTCTTAGACAGACTTTATCCTTCTATTTTGGTATGGACCGCAAATAATATTAGCTTAAAAATTAGGAGCACGCTTTCTAAATTTAAGCAATTTTGCGTGTCGTCTTCCAATTAGCATATAATGGGTACACGGGTCTGTGCAACGAAGGAATCAGAACAAGTCGTTACATGGGCTAAGTTAAGTAATCCTACGCTATTTCTGAGACATAACAAAACAATGCCACAACATGAAAGACGAGTTTTTGAATGATTTTTGATACTATAAGCTAATTTTGTTACCCTGTCAACTTAACGGTTTCTCATGTAAAAAATACTGGTCACTTTTTAGCTAAGTATTCAAATTTCAATGAAAATAACATTCAACGTCACTACCAACTATAGAATGCGATGGCCTATATAATTGCCTATATTTGCTGTGCCTTTTGCTTTTTAGAATTTTAAAATACAGGATGGCATCTGACTTTAGAAAGTATCAAATATGGATCGTGCATACAAAAACGCAATATCCCGGGATTCAGTGATTTTAAATAAAACGGCTGAATCTTGAAAACATTTTTTTCATGACACTTGCTGTCTAAGCGCACTATTGCTTGCATGCATAGCCCGCTATATAATAGAAAAGTGAAATTCCCTAGGAATTAATAGTAATAGAAAAGTGAAATTCCCTAGGGATAACTTAAAAATGTCAGTACGTCATTTAATAATATTTTGTCTTAAAACTATTTTTTTTATCGGCAAGGTGATGAAAAACATTGTATGCATCACGGTCGGTAAGCGGAATACTAACTCGAGTCATTAAAAGCCCTCCGCCTACGGCGTCGGGCTTCTAACACTCTCGTTAGTGATTCCGTACTTACCTCCCTTGATGCACAATGTACTATGGATAGGCTCTGTATTCATATCATCAAAATATATAAATGTAAAATTGTACAGGTAGAGTCACTTGATTATATGAGGATAATATCTTTGACATGATTGGATTGGAGCCCGAAACCTGCAGCTTCGTAGGCCTACGAACAAAGCAACTACCAGGCTATAAAGTGTGCACATAGTCTCTGGAAAGACACTCAGCTTCATAGAGCGTTGTCCCTATCGAACTTATATGATGTTTAGGCAATACTATTTTTCTCTTTCTAAATACCAATCTGCATTTACCGCCGGGTACTATCAGTGTCAGAGGCTGCCAAATAATTAAAATTACGTAATTATACGTAACTGTATAAAATCAGCCCAATAAATAAATGCAATAATTGAGATTGCATGTGTTTAAGGGAAGCTGACATTATCTGGCTTCTGAAAGCCCTTGTTTGAACAAACTATTACCACCGATGCAACAATAGATCGTACATTAACGTAATTGTTTCATAATTAGGTCCGTGGTTGCTTAATAGGTTCGATATTATGTGTGTTTTAATGTAAATAAATACGATTTCAGCATTGTGACTTGATTGTTTCCATGAAACACCAGTCACGAATATCCTCAAGCTATGTTGAGTCATCATCAGATATATCGTAGCAACCAGGGTGCTTACAAATATCTGAGCAGGATGCTTAGCCAAGTTGCCAATCGCTAACGCTCAGTAGCGTATCGTAGTTTTCCCTCTCTGTCACTGTTTTGCTATTAGTGCGACAAGGACAATTAGCGATTAGGAACAGGTCTCTCAGGCCTTGTGGTGACAGCGGTAAGAATACATTTGTCACCACCCGAACTCCTCCTGAGGGTGTCGTAAGAGTCGACTAAGGGATTGAAGTGTCACTGACCGTTATTTGATAAATGATTGATGATGGGCAGCAGCGTCATCATAGTGGACACATTGCTGCGACGCTTGCCCAGCGTGGCGATTATGGGCATTTACCTCTTAATGCGTCTATACGCATAGGTAATAGGAGAAGCCTACGTCCAGTAGTGGACTATCATAGGCTGATGATGATGAACAGATCTCTATTGACGTAGTGGTCAAATGCATCTGCAGATATTTTTGAGCACCATTACCACTCCGATATATCTAATAGCTCTCTCTCTCCTACCAGGGCTGGTAACCCATGGAGTAATATTACCACCCCTCCTTCTTTAACTGCAGAAGGAGAGGCCATTTTATGATTTATGTAATAATGTCAAAATAAATTAGCATTGATTGTTTAAATGATATCGTTACGAATACAATCTATGTATTCAAATGTAAACATTAACATGTTGTTAACATTTTTTCTACGAATTTTATGCAAATACTATGTAGTTAATAGATTCAATTGAGATAGGTGAGTTCCCATTTCCTGTCGCATTCAATTTAGGTGTCATGTAAATTAATGTTGCTTTAAAAAATTCAAATGACACTAGCACTAGTCGTCCTTTACGGTATTGACTATTAGTGTCATAATTAAGATCATTGAAGGAGAAAAAATCATCACAAGATGTAGTTTGGTATTTAAAGATCACTTATTTGTCAACAATCTAAATCATAAATAACTGGTTAAGTAATAAAGATTGAACGTCCGAAGGTCGACCCTGTATTAAACCAATATCGGATGTCATTTGGCAATGTTGTCAATATTATTACAGATGTATAAATATCGTAAGAGAATCTATATGGTTTCGAAATAGTAAAGACATTTTGTTGGGCCGATCGCAGCATGGGAAGAGTCGGGTGTGTCGAAATGAATTGGGCGTTGGAACGCAGTCTGAGTTTAGAATTAGATGAAGCAACTCAGTCCAGCTACGTATAACCTACAGTCCAGTTTAAGGTGTGCTTCTAGTAACGTTAATATGCATTATATTAAAACGGCGTAAATAATGTTAAAACCGGTTAAAGCTATCTACTACATGAGTCATTGTGAGATTTCAGGTTATCGTCTTTTCGGTGAACATACCTGAAGTTAAGGAATTTCTGTACTAATTTTGGGATAAAACAATTGACGGTTCAACTAAGTTCCCCGGTCTATAGCCCTATGCAATCAAATTGTAATATAGATTTATAAAAGATGTTAACTTTTGACCACCGAGTGAACAACTTTTGTTTTTCGGACTGACAATGACCCACAAGCGATGAATTCTATTCTTGGCGTCAAGTTACTAGTCGTATTTAAAAGAGAAACAAAATAGCATTTGACTTTTCGTATTCCAGTTTATCACGTGAACATTTGTTATTTTATGGATAATTCAAACTTAAAGACGCCGACAGTGTAATATTCTGGCAAAAATGTTGTATACAATTACAAACGTTGTTGTAAACACATAACACCAAATGCGTCGTCAGAGTGCTAAAGTTGCATTCATGGTCGCCAAATATATAGGTTGGCCAAAAACTAAGTGCATTCCTGCTTCCTGCTACCAGAGAAATTTTGGGGTAACGAAATAAACCCTTTAGGGTGTTTTTGTAGAAATAAGTACAAACTTCAGAAGTAGAAGTTCTCTTAATAGTTACAGGAAGCTTAGCCAAGTTGCCAATCGCTAGCGCTTTGTAGCGTATCGTAGTTTTCCCTCTCTGTCACTCTTGCATATTAGTGCGACAAAGACAGTTAGCTGCCTTTCGCTCACGATTGACGTTTAAGCGCTAGCGATTGGCAACTTGGCTAAGCATCCTGTAGCGGCTAAGTAGTTAAAATAGTAGTCATAGTACGAATGAAAACAAATGGACTCTTCTAAAACTTCCAAAAACCTCCTAGGCGACCTATTCTTACTCCAAAGCTTCGCATGGACAACGGGAATGTACTTATTTTTCGGTCACCCTGTATGTCGCTCCGAAAATCTAAGTGGTCTATTTTGATATGGTTTTAAATGAAGACTATTAAATGAAATCAATAACGAAACCAATAATTACAAAATCTTGGTCTTATAATATTACGAACGAAATATCTAAATTTAAAGGGGTAAGTACACAAAATTATTGTAATCCGTTAAGCTTCTGGATTCCCACTTAGCAAATTGTATTCCGTAACGTAATATAATCGCGGGCATGACCTTTAAGTCTAACTCGACAGCTAATAAAATGCTCGACAGCTACCAATTGAATTTGCATGTCCTCAAATAATCTGTTATGTTTATTAGATTGTTGCAGAGGCATATTCCGGACAGGTAAAACACTGATTGTCTACTTCATATTATTAACTTGACAGTACTTAATCTGGTAAAATTACAGATGAAGTACAATTTCCTTTTCCTTCTGGTCACAAATGTCACAATTAACTTCGCTATCCATTGCGCTGAAAGTAATTGAGAAAGATACATTTAGTCGTTTTCGTGAAAATGCGATGGAAAAATATTTGGCACTACTTCTGTACTACATACCTATTTATATATAGCTAGCGAGCGATTATCAAAAACAGGCTTGTTTTAAAACGCGGCAATCCAATGGTGGTGATTCAACGGGGCATTATTAAGCTAATCAACAATCATTTCCAAATATTGTAGCAAAAAACATATATTTTGTACTTTTTTATTTTCCTTATTACTAGTTCTTTTACTTAACTTAAAAGTTATCATCAATAACTTATAATTTTTGACACATTTAAAAATGTACAAAAAGTTAGAAAAACGTAACAAATTGGTGTACAAATAAAATAAAAACTGTTATGACTCAGGACGTGGTATTCTAAAAAGATATCTTGCGACTGACACTACAATATCGTGATGTCAAGATCCAGTAGTTAGGGTCCGCTTTGAATAACAATATCTCCGAACTTAACAATTTTGAAACATCGGGATCTTTACAGGATTATTGCGGATAGCCTAAGGAGTCACTCATTTCATATTTCTCCCCTGTTAAAGGCCACACACTGTGTACTGGACCCCATAAGGTCGTGGATACCACCGCCTATGCGTAATTTATATTTCACTGAACTATATTAATTAACTCCTTGTTTGATTGCATTATACAATGAAAAATATTATTATCAAAGTATAATTTAAGTACAGAAAAAACTGATCGAGCACGAAATATAAAGGAAACCTTAATAATCTTAATTATTGCGAGATATTTACGTTATTTAGGTCGACGTGCATTAAATAACAAATAATAATATCTACAAGTATGCGTACATACGTTGTATACCTATAAAACATAATTATGTACATCAGAATTTATAAAGTGTCGATTATTAAATTGATGCTGTTTTAATATTTTTATATTAATGAGCATTGCATGATTTGATTCATCTTCAACAGGAAATAACACTAAATTTCTTTACCACATTGTCGGGTTCTACGGTCTAAGGTCAAGTATGTAAGTAACATAAAATGAACATTGTTGCCTGTCGCAAAGCAACCAGTGTGGCAATAGCTTTATATTATCATTATTGTGGGAGAAATATCGTTTATTAATAATTTTCGTCTTCAATGGGAGTCCCAAGTTCTGCATAAAATGGGAGCGCCTTGCCGGAGTATTGCTTAGGGATGTGGTGCGCGTTTACTACTTTGCCACTATACACTCGCTCCTACAATACGGAGCTGAGCTGTGGGGATGCGCAGACGAATGAGACTGGTATTCGGACCTAAGAAATCAAAATAATTAAAGTGACTGACAAAAAAAGATTTATTTTTCTTAATAAGGATCGTCACCTTCTTAATGGCTTCTATTTTATAGTTAATATGAATTTTACTCCCGTAAGTAGTGATGTAATGTATGTGAGCACTTTGCTGATTCGATTAGCTTTTATTTATGGCTTTGTTCTTAACATAAATTAAGAAAAATAGGTTTTACTAAAAATACTTATTCAATTTGCCTTAAATGGCGATATTGGCTCCATGATCGACAACCAACTGACAGCGTGGGGCACTTGGCGATGGCAAGTCAGATTAAATATCCAATGAACATGGCCCTTTACCGGTAAACACGATGCAACCCGATTAAATAATGAAGCTATTTCTACACGTTGGTATCAAATTTCTGTCACCGCCAACCAAATAGGCGTGAACCGTTAACTTAAATACAGGACGGTAAGATCAGTGCTCTGGTCTTTTTTATGTTTTTTGAGACGTTATATTCGAATACAGCTCGACCCCTGGTCACAACGGCCACGCTTGAATCATGTAAGTACTATTTATTTAGCGTCAGGCCTGTAATAACAGAGTGGTTTTTGTGTTGAAACGTTTAAATTTGAAACAAACAAAAAAAGGAGGCAGTCATTATTTTTTATGATTTGCTTATTGTTTAAAAATATGTCAGAGCTTACGAGGCTAAACCACTGGGTTTTGTCCGATCTCTACACTCCCGTAGGTCAGCCGCTCTGCCTCGCATTCTTACCGTAGCATATTTGCTAGTTCTACAACATTATTTTATTTAGCTGCTCTAATGATATCAATACAACCTTGGTCACGGTAAAGCCAGAGCAAAGAAATAATTATTTTGTAAAAAGTACACTTTTACGTGCGATATAACATACGATTTTTTTAGCTCTTACGCTTCAGATATAAGTAAAAAATGTATCCATATTTATGCCCTTGGACAGTCTGTAAGTCTAATACGGGCGATCAATTAAACCAGGCATGGGATTCATTAGTGTAATCATGGATTACAAGATTTTTTTAAAGTTACTCTCAATTATAACCCCACAGAATTTTTTTAAGATTATCGGAGCAGCAATGTAGGTACGAGCATTTGTTATTGTTGATATGGCAGTTATGTCATCTGCTT